>VDFB02368468.1:0-40765 GCA_007258455.2 Sequoia sempervirens
TATCTCTCCTCCGCCTGGAGGATTGGTCCTCTTACCTGCACACCATGACACGACAACGAGAGTCATATGCTCAAAACAAAGCAGAATACATGAAACATTTCAAAAGTTAGATTATTCACAAATCAATAACCTTCTATTTTCCTTTATGCAGTATTTCACCAAGAATAATATCAAATGAAACAGCATTCATATTGAAAACAAGGTACAAGCATCATTAATTCACCTCCAGAATTCACATTTACTCTATCTAGTAATGGTAAATTGTAATATCACAATTTGGGATGTAACACGTTGAGAGACGCTCATATGACCCTTGGGGTCACTTATCAACACGCCTTGGAGGCCGTTCTTATCACAAGCCTTATATGGAAGACTACTGGTACAACTGCAAGAACGAGTTCGAGGTGCGTCGACGCAGTTACACCAGGTTCACCCTTTCACAGATTTCTATTTTTCAAATCAGAAGATGTGGGAGGGTTGTTAGATGATGATGGGGATGTCACACTTCCTCAATTCTTCAGAGAACAAGTTGATACGTAGTCGCTTCTAGTCGTCGATTGGTTTGCCAAGGAATGTACATCTGTTAAGAAAAGATCAAGCAGGGTTGTTAGAAACAGTATACTCTACTTGGATAGCAAGAAGATGAGGAGGAAAGTCGTGCCAAGTACAGAGCCACCACTGGTGGTTTCTTCATTGCCTTCCACGTCAAAGACAAAACCCAGACAAAAGAAAAGGAGTAATCCTCCTAAAGGAAGCAAAATGTCTGGGAATTCAAAGGGAACAACACTAGTTGCTGATTTGGACCAGCAAGAACATGTGGAGATTGCCACAAATTCAGTTGTCAGCATGCCAGACCCAGAGGTAGAGCCTCCCATGCCATCACCAATGTCACAACAGTCTCTGGTTCTAGTTCACATTGACTTGGAGCTAGACTCGCCACCACATAGCAGTGCTTCCACACATTCCCACTCATTAGGAGTTCCTAGGGCTAGCACCAATCCTTCCAGTGAGATTAGTCGAGACTCGTCTTGGCTTGAGAATTAGCTGGGTAGGAAGAGGAGGCAACCATCCGATAAATTGGACCATAGTTGGAAGACTTGCCCCAAAAAAAAACTCGTGAAGCCAAAAATTGGAGAGTTTTTCAAAACTCGGCAAAACTCGGGAATTTAAAAATTGCTTAATGAACATCAAAAAAGATGTTTTCAGCTTTAAGTTCTGTATAGTTGATTTTTTCGAAAAACTCGGCAAAAACTCGCGAGTTTTTCAAAAAAACTCGATAAAACTCGTCCGAGCGAGTTAAACTAAAAAATACTCGTTTTTTAAAAAAACTCGCGAGTTTTTTAAAACTCGGTGAGTTTTCTGCGAGTCTGCCAACTATGAACTGGACTTCTCAGATTTTGATCATGTCTATCAAGACATGCTAGATAAAAAGATAAAGATGCAAGTCCATGTGGAAAGGAATGTTGACAAGGAGATCATAATTGAGACCGTTGCACCTCTAGAGGATAAGAAGTTGGATGAGGTAGAAGTTAATGACTTCACCTTGATAAAGGTGAACCTTGGTAGAAGCACACACCAAGTGGATGTTGATTTCCTCGAGGTTGCAACAGAAATCATAAAGGAGAGTATAATAAAGGATGGAGAAGACAAAGAAGCCCTCAAGACTGAAAACCAACAACTTCGCAAGTATATCTCCAACCTTATGCACAACACTGAGAATGCCACCGCCTTTCTCCCACAGATGTTAGAGTTACCAACAGAGCAAAATCAGCTAGGTCTGTTGGTTGTATATGGGAAGCGCTAGAAAGACTAAGAGGAGTTCGTCACAAGGGGCCGCTTTATACTTTCAGAGTTCTACCAATTGAGGGACAATGCCCACGAACTTTGCATATAGATTCAGGATTCAGAGCGAGAATTAGCGGTTGACAAACAACGGAATGAGATCATGATCTCTCACCTGAGGACATTATATGATTCAGTCGCTGCAGAAGAGGATAAGGAAGCTATTTTTGCTTGGAAGGAACAATTAATCTTCAAGGCAAAAATAGATGAAACAATTGTTGCAGAGTTGGCCGAAAGCAGAGAAAAGGTGACAAGTGCTATTAGGTTCATGAGAACTTTCATGTCACGAGTCCCTTGCTAGTATCAGCGTGAGGGTGGTGAGTACATCGAGCTCGCCGACGTACAGTCAGAGTTGCAGATACTCATTCACGGGATTTTTAGTGGTGATTCAGTTGGCTGTAAGTTGGATCAACTTATAGTCTTGTCAGCATTATTTGATGAGGGGGCCAAGAGTGGAGGAGAATTGCAAAGTCAGATTACGAGCGGTGAAGAGATGTTGAGGAGACACCAAGTACTTCAGAGGAGTATCAGTGCCCCAGATGGTGATGCAGTCAAGAACCTGATGGAGGGGTTAATTGCCAGAGATAGCATCTAGTGAACTACAGGTCAGGGTGTCCCACCTCTTCAGGAGACATTAGACACATCAGTTGACTCGATGCCTCTTTCCAAGTTAACTCGCTGATCCACATCTCATTTCATGTCTATTTTGGAGATACCTATGTACATATGGAGTTCTCATGTAGTTTTCAGTTTCAGTTATTTGATGTTAGTTATCAGTTGACTTTCATATCAATAAGGACTTGCGTGTTGCAATGTCCATTTAGTTTAGTTTTTTCTAGTTAACTGTATAGTTGCATACATTTAGGTTTAGCAATAAATCTTGCATGCTTGCAAGACTCATGTTAACTCAAGGAGATTTTAGGGTTCCCTACTCCTTTGATGTCTATAAATAAGAGCACATTTGCTCATTGTATTTTTAACTTTTGCTGCAATAACAAATTGCTAAGCCACCTTGCCATGCAATATTGCTATTCTGTATCTGTTCATTTAGTTAAATATAATGCTAGTTTGATCGTTCATTGTGTGTGTGTCTTGTTATGCAATTTGTTGTCCCAGTTTTATTCTTGTTGTGATTAATAAGCTTTGTTTCATATCTACACCTCGATTAGAGTATTTTACCTCCTTGGGAATTTAGAGATAAAGATTATCGTTTGATGTTGTTTTTAGTAATCTTGTTTTCAGCCTACACCTTGGATAGAGTATTTTACTTCCTTGAGAATCCTGAGATCAAGCTTGCCGTTTAATGTTTGTTTCCAGTAACCTACTTTCAGCCTACACCTCAGATAGAGTATTTTACCTTCTTGGGAATCCTAAGAACTAGTTTACCGTTTGTTGTCGTTTTCAATAACCTTTATTTCAGCTTACACCTCGGATAGAGTATTTTACCTCCTTGGAAATCTTGTGATAAAGTTTATTGTATACAAATTCCCTGCTTCTAATTCCTCTTGCTTTGTTTATCTAGAGGAGATAGGATAGTTTTAGCATTAGTTTAGTTGTAGTTAAGATTTGTGGAAACTGGAGAAAAACCTTAGCTGCAATGTATTGGTTTTCTTAACCTTGCGCCTCTTGCAGCTGAGTCAAAAAGATAGGAATTAGATTAATTTACTTTTTCACGCATATCATCAAAAGAGGGAGCTTCCCCTCCTAATTTGAAGAGCAGTTCAACTGTGCATAGCTGTCCATTGCCAATATGCACTCCAGAGGTGTGAATTGTAATGCCAACATCTATTATGACTTTGACAACATATTTGTGGCCCACCATTTCAATGGATTATTAGAAGATATTGGCAATAGAAGTTGCATCCTTCACTTGCCCCACATGAACTACTACTTTCAAAAACATCACCCCTTTAGGGGACATTGCATTGACATTGATCAGTGGTCTACTTTTGCAATCGTTCCATCCATTAAAAATGATAGGCACTCTTGTTTTGGGCCATGTATCCTTGATTGTTGTCAATGATGCCTCTATTGAAGCTTTCTACGTCACCAATAAGGTGGTTCACACCTTGTCATGACTAGGACTAACGTAATCAGTACGTGCATTGGCATGGTTGTCAGTATATTCTGCCCATATGGTGATCTAACAAGGTTTAAAGGAAACCTAAATAACTTATGCCTAAATGTCTCTTTTCTGGATGAGCAAACATGCACGTTGCAAATTTTGACAACTTTGCAAGAAAGCAACTTTTCAATAAAAATGTGAAATGGAAGTTTGAAACTAAAATTACAGGCTTTTTGATTGTAAGAATGCCTATGTACAAGGCTCTAATCTCTGAATCTTTCTCTTAACACGATGCAAAACATAGATCTATAACCTGTGTAATGAATCTTTCAGTTTTTCCAAATGTACATGACTGTTCACACACATAAATGAATCTTTCATTTTTTCCTTTTATGCTTTTATGTCCCCAAAATCTCTTTAGATAAGAGCAAAGAGTTAAGGATTCGTATTATGATGAAAATGTTGAACAGGATTCTGATTGTTTAAAGTAGATGAATGGTTGAGGTAATCATATGTATGTTGTATTACAATTGTATCATTTTGCAAATCAGAAGCACCTTTAATTAAAAAGCATTTTAAATGATATTGTTGGAAAAACATAAAATGAAAAAATGTTGACTATCATTTATCACTCAGCACATCTTTGATAATAAACTTGTGTTCCCTTGGCACGTAGAAAATTTAGCAGAAAAAATGGTTTGTGTGTGGTATTGTTTGCATTCTTAATGTATATGCATAATATACTTATTGTTTTTGAAGAATTTTCGAAAAGTCACTTTTTTTTGTACTTCTTGTCTTTGATTTGTAATATAATTTTGTCAAAGGCTAAAATATTTTGTGTAAAATTCTCCATTAGTTTTAAATAGCCCTAAAATTGAACTGAACAAGTTTTCTTCTCTTTGTTAGGTTCATTATGAGAAAATATATAGGCGTTTATTTCCAGCAATACTTCGGCTTGCAACTGACATGGAGTTGGTATATATTCTTTCAAAGAAACCTTTCAAATTTGTCATCCACTCTTCTTTCTTCATCTTAACTATGGAATTGGAATATTTGAGAAATAATTATTAAATGTAGATATATTCACAATTTGATTACTTTGATTTTGCCATTTATTTCCTTTTGACCGTCTTGAGCAGGTTACTAGACAGTTATTCAGTGTGTTTGTAAAACAACTGATTCATTGGTTTACCAGCAACAGCGAGAAAGAGAATCCAGACTCAATGGCCCTGCTTGATGCCATACTTGATGGTGTTGTTGATGCTGAGAATGGATCTCTTAGGTACTGCTAAAGTTTTTTTGGAAAAGTTTATGGCAGTAGCAATGGGTAGTTATTAGAAACTTTGAAAGGTAATGAGGAGAGATATTACAAATTACATTGGAACAAATCAATTGTTGAAGTTGAGATTTTATGTGAATGCTGTCATTTGACGAAATCTATAGAGCATGACAAGCAACCTTTATGTTATGGTCATCAGCATAAATATTGCAATCTTGTAGGCCCATGAGTAAGTACACTTCTTACAATAGACAAGGGTTAGAGTAAAAATTGCATTTGTATCTATCACCTGCAAATTTCTGAAAACCAATATTTAGTCAAGTTACGATGCAAAAGAGGTTGCTACTTGTGAGTGAAGAAGAATGAAAAATATTTCCATTTCTTGATATCCATGTGTTTTAGAATGTGTGCATACATGAACATTAGCTTATGTATCTGCATATTGTTTGGGATTGTGAATCATATCTTTTATAACTTCCAAAGGCTTTGTCCGATATTTTGGTTTTGGGACATTGACAAACTATAAGAAATGGCAACACTTTGGGTATTTTTTGAGTTTCGTTAACTCTATTTGAGAACACCTAAATGCCCGAGACCATTTTTTTCCTTTCTTCTTTCTTCTTTCCTCTATTTTCACTAAATCAAGACACAGAAAATTCCAAAATGAACATGCAAGATTAGCTTTACACAATCCACAAGCATGAATATCAAGAGCTTGAAATGGCAAACAAGTCAACAATTTGAGTAGGTTTGAGGAGGGAAATGACAGATTTTCAGCTCATAAGAGATCATCTACTATAGAGGAACAACATAAAATATATAGAAGAGAAACCTTTTATAGGAAAAATTTAACTCCTTTCCTGTTTTCTCACTTGTTTAGAATTCCATCTCACCCGCACATGCCTACCCCCTCTACGAATGCTTAGGGGAAAAAGTCATTGTTCAATCTGATGATTGCAACTGAAGAAAAGGCTATAAACTACAAACCTTATTTTGGTGCAGTTTTTTAATTTTTATAGATATCCGAAAAGAATTGGAAAAAACAGTCACAATTTTGAATTTTGGATGTGTAATGTTTTTACAAGATCCTTTTGGAAGTGATAGATGGGTGTAACACATATTCTGAGTAGGACAGGGAAGATGGATAAGGAATGTACATGCAGCCTTATGCAAAATACATCTTTAAAAGGTCTTACGAGAAATACTTTCACCTCGCAAGGATCATTACGTCCACCTAGAAAATGGAGCTCAAATTGTTCTTCAACTTCTGTCGTGGAGTCGTCTTCTTTGTCTTGTTTCAACCCTAGTACTCAAGGTGACTTTTCACATTCCTCAAACTTGTCCATTTTGCTCGTCCTTATGTCATCCCTATAATATTTGCAATCTTAATGTTAGATACAATGTGACAACATGAGAAAACATCCTAACACTAATTGTGGCATCCCACCTTGGGTGGGCCACAACTTATAACAACATTTAATATTTTTATGTAAGGTGTACAACACCTTTCCCAACATTCTCCCACTTGTTCTATGCATTACATAAAGGCCAAGTAAAAGAAAAAGGCTTTTTATCTTGTACATCTTGTAAGATAGCTCCCCTGATTTTTTTTTTGGGGAATACCCTGCTTGTTGGTTTGCTTGTTTGTTGTGTTTTATTATTGTTTTCAATGCATTTGCGGAAGAAGATAACATATAGAGAAGTTGCAAATGAAAGTAAACACTAGAAACTAAAACCATTCATTGGAGATTGAAACAAAAATCATAAAACTTCCATTTCCTGTTCAATATCAGAATAATACATTGAATATATCAGACCTGGCTAAGATGTTACAGCAGCAATAAGGGACTTTAATAGATGCAACAACTCCTCCAACAAATGGTAAGCAAAACCCTTGTTCTCCCTACGTCCAAGCTTCCTTTCTAAGCTTCAATAGACCAGCGTCCCAGAAACACCTTGAGCAGGTCACAAATAGGGTTTGATGGCAGCAAGCTGGTGTCCCCTTGAAGAGAGGTCGATCTCCTCTATAAATTCCAAAACAGCTTCAAAAATTACAAATGAATATTCTCTGGAATTGCCTTGAATAGGGGCTTACAGGGAATCAATACCCAAAACAACGTTTCCAATCGAAACTGAGCTATGAGCCAACAACCATGTTCAGGTCCATTTTTGCAATCACCCAAAAACTGAGTAAAATCACTCCAAAACCACAATAACCACACCCAAAATTGAGAGCAATAAAAGCACACCAAAACACCTAAAAACACTGGAAAAGATTCATTATTTCTTCACCCAAAATCGAATCCATGAAGTTTCTGTGATCTTAACTGATAATCAACACCAATATCTGATTAGGGTGGATATTTCACCACCGAAACCAGCCAATACGATGGAGGGATTTTGTCCTCACAATGCAGCCCAAGCAACCAGAAGAAAATCTGGCAACATTTCAGTAAGTCGTCCAAGCATGTGTGATGAACCTTGCTGGCCCACAACTCAAACCCCTATATTTTTTTTTATCTTATTTGTGTTTTTTTTAGTTTTTTAAAGAAAGTTTGTAGACAGAAGAGAAGGGGCGCATCATATAAAATGCTCATAAAATGTAAATCTGAGCTATTTTCTACAGAATGAAAGTGCAAAAGATATTATTTAATTGAAACCAATAGATCACAAATGATAAACATACCCGAAAGCTTCCAGATTATTTATTTAAGAAAATAAGTCCAGTTTTCCAGCCAAGATGGTGAAAACTGACAAAATCCAGTGTAGGAAACTACATAATGCAATGTCCAGCCTAGAAATTGAGGCAGATGATAGGTATAAGCTAAACGCCAAAGAAGCTGAAGAGAAACCCTCAAAAGGAAAGGCGTTTCTCCTAGAAAATCCAATCGCCCTTGCACAAAGAGCCACACACTTCAAGCAATAAGCCAAAATCCTCAACTCAGAAGGTACGGCCATGAAATAGAGTGTTTGCCAGATGAAAGGAAGACGCCATCTCTCAAACCCTCCTGAAACTGATAAGGAAACTCAATAGAAACACAAATTTAGCTCAATAGAACCTCTGAATGAAGCTCTTACCAATGCACTAATTCGATTGGTCTCTCATAGTCTCAAAAATGCTCAACACTGAAGAGATTCCGTTCTCCGATGGAAGATTTACTCAAACCCTAATCACAGAGGATAGCACAGAAGAAAACCCAAAGGCAAAGTCGAAATAATCAATAAGTGAGTTTCTCATTGCCAAAATTGCCTTATATCTCAAAAGGCACGCATTTCAAGAAAATGATGCCACTTTTCATCATTTAAATCTTTTTAACATATATTCAATTCACTTTCAATAGTTTAGACTTAAATATTTTGGGCGCCCACTTTTATGTTTAAGTGTTTTAATTTTAAATCACTTTTTTATGAATATTTAAGTGATATAAAAAAGTATAAAGTCAAATTGACTTTATAATAAAGTGTTAAGTTAATAATTAACTTAAATCACTTAAATAATCATAACTCTCTCAAAACTCCATATAATTTTATGCCGTCAGAAGCTGTCAACCCCTGAACTGCCAAGGCCTGCTCTGAGCCAATCACAGAACTCAGAACTGAGAACGACAAAACTCCTCCAAATAATTGTCACTGACCCTCTAAACACAACCTATTAGCCTACGAGAGTCTGAGTAATAGGCTAACCACCATCAAACATGATCATGCCGAAAAAGGGACATTACAGCATGAATTGATAAAATGAGAGCCAAATTCAAAATATAAAGCATTAGGGCGGATGCACTCCAAACTCTTCTTAATTTCTCTCTAAAATCGAACGCCATCTCCAAATTAAATATTTTAACATTTTAAAAATGTCTTTTTCCACCTCTTATGGCGTCCAACTTAAGGAGGCAATAAAATATTCAATAAGCTTTTAAAAACAACTTAAAGTTGTCTCATTAGGCACAAGGTACTCTTCAATGACCACTTTTTCCCTTTAATATAAGTTTATAATTTAACTTTATAAAATCACTTAAGTGGTCGAACAAGTAAAAATTGAACTGTAATGTACTAACCCTTGCATGAATTAAAAATTTCTTAATTTTACATCAAACAAATAAAGATAACGAGTAAATAGCCATTTTAACAAAAAATTTCTTTTCTTTTAATTGAAATCATTTCAACATAATACAATTCATTACAATAAATTAACTTTTCCTTTTCAAGTAAACATTAGAGTAAAAAAACATCAAGTACAAACATGGCTCAATGAGCTTTTGAACAAATAGTAGTAAGACGGTCCAAGATCTTCCTTTTCAAATCTTTGTACTTCAGTAGCCTGCTGCGGAGGAGAAACATCACTCGGGCGCTTTTCCGCCAACCATAGACTTATAATGCGGTGCCTTGCACATCTATTATTCAATAGATGGCCCTTCCTTCGATGAAGAGATTGGTAGAGTAACCGATAGTTGACCAACTGAGCATAGTGGTGTGTCCTACAAACTAGATCCTTGTAATCCCACAATCCCGAACTAGCATGTACCATTGGATCACAATGAACTGACAGTGTAATCATCACCCAGTCTAAGAGGATGTAGGTACATTACACTACTTTGGCCAAAGTGTTCCATATAGTATTTCTACTGAGGGTCATCTATCACATACACCATTCGTGGTCGATTTGACTTAGGGCTATCTTACACTACGCATAGGTTATGTCCTTCAATGGATAATCAGTCACCCCAGACTAACCTACAACATACTGACTGCTAGAAATGAATCAGCACAACAAGTAATTCACATAATCCCTCCTATACTAGAAATCTTTATCCTAGGAGTAACTTAAGCTTATCTAAGTTAACCTAATAACTTAAGCTGATAGAATTTACTTGACTCCTGTCCTCATTCCGGTCCTAGTATATAGTAACTATTACAACCATATTCTCCTTATATGGAGATCATACAATTAATGCAAAACACAAGTATGCATCTTTTATCCTTTAAACAATTTACTTCCTATGTGCAAACAAATATGCAGTTCATAAAACAACTCACTTTCAACATACAACAACAGTTCAATTCATGAAGCAATTCCCTAACTATGCACAAACAGTAAACACAATTTTCAGAAATATTTTAAGATTTACTTTTGAAATTGATAGTAGAAGAATATCTCGTGCCTAGTGTTTAGCTTTTCTCCAAATGATGATGTCTTAGCCTAATCTCACAACACTTCCAACACTTCCAAACAATTGGCAATTCCCTCACAAATTATTACCTTTCTCACTCAGGATTAAGCACTCAGAAGTGAATAATCAGACTGGTAATGGTTGCAACTGATTAAAGCTATGAAGCTTTGGTAATTTAATAATGAAAAATTGGTTATTTCACACTAAGCTCAACTCACAGGATAACACGTCTCTCAGAAAAATAGAATGATTGCTCTACAAAAAGATAGGTTCACAAAAGATAAGTTCTCCAAAAATAAGTAATAAAGAATGAGGAATTGGGCGGCTATTTATAGAGCCTCAGCCTCCATCGAATTCCACTCCCACAGGCATGTTAACTGTTAGCACTGTAATTTGAATAATTCAACTCAATAAGTGGCATGATTTTAATCCCCTACTCAATTTCAAAGAGGTGAGTCAACTTCTATTGATTGATAGCCGAATAGAGACTATTTCCATTTGCACATGGTAAAATATACAAAATCGACACCTACAGGTTTCATTCCAGATATGGCACCAATTTCATAATCTGGCAGGTAGAAAAATGCACAGTGAAAAAGTCCATTGATATTTACTATCCACATAGCCTATTAATTTGGCTCAATCGACAAACATATAGGCTGCATTGCAATCTTCAGTGACTTGGTCATTGCATTAGAGTTCTGCCCGTTTAACTGGCGTGCATGTTTTCCTTAGCCGTTAATTTCATTTTATTTCAAATTTCAAAAGATAGTATATCAGATATTTCGATTTCCTTCATGACATATTTTGGTTTCCCATTGCCTAAGGCAAATATTTCGATTAACGACTGGGTATATTGGAACCCGATTTCCATAGTTGAAGTTTAATATTAAATCAATGTGGAAAATGATTTGATTTCCATTATGAGATTAAATATTAAATATATATATATTATATATTATATTAAAGTAATATATATATATATATATATATATATATATATGTATAATATGTATATATAATATAAATATATATATTTACATATATATATATATATATATGTATGTATGTATGTATGTATGTATGTATAATGTACATATGTAAACATATTATTCTATAAACATATATATATATATATATATATTATTTTGTAAACATATCGTAAGCCAGTTAGCATATCCGATATATATACATATATATATATATATATTATTCTGTAAACATATCGTAAGCTAATTAGCATATCCGATATGTATATATATATATACATGTATATGTAAATTGTGAGGCAATAATAATATAATATTATCAATATCCACATATAATAGGTTGTGTGCATATATACATGTATATACATGTATATACCTGTATATACCTGAATGTACACATATGTGTAGGTATACCATATTGATGCATCCGTATGAGCATATCCATCTGCCAATCATACGCTTGTATCGATATGTATATACATATGGATACTTGTATATACTATATATATGTATATATGTCCACTCCCTATTCACTTACATTCATTCACGTTACCATCATAATGATCGTAATACAACAAGACAGATATGCAGATAAATATCACTCATAAAAGCATAAAGAAGTAGACAAGACTCCTAATGCCAATATACGAGCTACAAATGACTTATCTAGAACCAACATATTGACTCAGTTCACTCAATCTATAGTGATGTGTGTGTATGCTCAGATAGTTCACTTTACTGGTTAAATGACCAAGCTCCTCTCCCGAGTGATATTTCCCCTCCGCCTGGAGGAATGGTTCACATACCTGCATCCACTGACATAAACTCAAGGAAGTTACATGTTCATAACATTAGCAGTATACATAAACATCTCAAGTTAGAATAACATGATTCATTAACCTCCTTATGCAATATTTCACCATGAATAGCATCAATTGAAGCAACATTAAATGAGACAATCATTAAATGTGAAAACACTCATATTGATAACAAGGAACAATATATTTTATTCATTCACAAAATTCTCTTTACAATCACTTAACCCTATGCAGTACTAATATGTAGTAGCTATACAATTGGGGTGTAAAATGAACTGCAACCTTAGGCTCTCCAACTGAAAACTAGATAATAATGCTGTTGCAAGTACACTGACTTGGGACCAACTCCCCCAAAGGTGGCTTACTATAAATATCTGCCTGGCTTGACAGTGTGGGCACTCAAACAGGTGGGGACAATAGGAAGCTGGGCATGAGGCAACAGGGCAGAACGCCTGGGCAGGCTTGCAAAAGAACTTTAGCTAGGCACTGCCACTATGGGCAACTTTAAAAGCCAATGAGAATGACTCAATCTGTTTGCAGGGCAAAAGCGGGCGTGAAAAGAACTGGGCTAGTAGGAAGGCTCATTCATAGGAATACAGTAAACATTGGGAAACTCTAGAAGACTCAGAAGAATCCAAAGCAGGCTTTTGGTGGAAATGGCATGTGCCTTTCAAGCTCTTCCCCAGTGGAGATAAATGGCTGCCAGGCATACAGAGTCACTTAAACTCCCACTGAGACTTGCTCCCAGCAGGTTTGGAAACCACAAGTGCCACACTCAGCTTGGTAAGAATATAGAACAGGCAGATTGCTTTAAATCATGGGAAGTGTATTTTAAAGTAGGGCATTGCATATTTGAGACTGTTTGGGCACTGCCCATTCAATAGGTGCTATACCATGCTTTGCAGCAGCATGCTCTGCCTGGTTGCATCTAAACACTTTCTTTGGGATTTTCTCTTCATTATGCCTCAAAGGAGAGAGAAGGAAACTAGTTTTGAAGAGTAAAGCTTTCCAACTCATCAACAAATTGTTATATAAAATGGGGTCTGACCATGTTCTACGATGATGTGTCATGGAGGGAGAAATCCCATGAGTACTTAAAGAAGAAGATGAAGGGTTTGTTGGCGAACATATGGGACTGGATGCTACAACCTGAAAAATCTTGTTAGCGGGTCTGTGGTGGCCGACATTGAATAGCAACTCCCAAGAATGGGTGGTGGGATGTGATACATGCTAGAGAGTTGGAAAACTGCTGAAGAGAGATTACATGTCATTGTTCCCATCTCAACCCCAAGAATTCTTCAAGAGGTGGGGACTGGATTTCATTGGTCCCTTGAAAGTCACCCAACTATAGTGACGCAGATACATCATCGTTTCCACAGGGTACCTAACAAAATGGACAAAAGCTCAAGCACTTCTAGACAACACAATAGTTAGTACGACGAGATTCATCTACGAGAATATTGTCATTAGGTACGACATTCCAATACAAATTATAAGTGATAGGGGAGGACACTTCGTGAACCATGTCAAGCTCGTACTACCTGAGAGCGAATGGACATGAAGAATCCACAAATGAAGTACTCATCTTTGTCATTCATAAGTCGTGTGGCATTGAAGAAGCAGATTGGGAAGAGAAAGTGCCATCCGTACTATGGGCATATCGAATGATGTACAAGGTGACTACAGGACACACACCATTCCACTTGATGTACGATTAGGAAGCTATAGTCCCTGTTGAGTACATGGTACAAAGCCTAAGGATTTCTGTCAAGAATCAATTAGGTGACACAAAGAGTTTGAAAGAACAACTATACCAATTGAACAAATTGTTCAAATAAAGAGTACTCGCTCAATGGGCAATGGAAGTGATGCAAAAACGAAGGAAGTACTAGCACGACAAATATCTTCGCCAAGTAAACTTCCAGCTTGGATAGTTAGTTTTGAAGTACAACGATCATAACAAAATTCAACTAGGTAAGTTCAAAGTGAAATGGCTCGGTCCTTGTAAAATCCGAGAACTCTATGAGAATAGGGCTATCAAGTTATAGTATCTAGACAACACTATACTGAAAGACAATATCAACTGATCAAAACTAAAGCCTTACAAGGAGAGAACAATTGTAATCAACATAGTAGATTGGATGGCAAACGAGAGTGATGCAAGAAAGGACAAGAAACCTATCACACAAGAACTAGAAGAATCGGGAAGCATAGTGGTAAAACCGATTCTACAAGAACTCAAAGGTGTGGTAGTACCAAGAATTCATTTGAAACTTAATAAATGCATTTTTTGGAGCACTTGCTAAATGGATCAAGTTACATGGTAGCGGATGGTATCAAAAAACATCTTATTCAGGATAGAGGAAATGATATATTAGTTTTGAGATGGACAAGATCAAAGAAGATGAAGACCATCGAGGAATTGCACACAAAAGAATATTCAAGAGAATTGGAGGAAGGACCTAGCCTACAACACATACTCATGGCCAAGCACTACTTTGTAGGGGAATGAGATAGATACAATGAAGACATCATCCAGTGGTTAATAGATCATAACATGAAGCCACCATCTATTGATGTTACTTAGCAGCGTCAGGCTCCTTCTTCAGATCCACGCATTTGAAGGCAATTCAAATGATAGTCTTAACGGCTATTTGAATTGCGAGTTCATCCTTTGAAGAAGACACGACATTCTATGGAGGCCGATCTCTTGAAATGGCGCGACCTTTATGGTTGCAATTAATAATTATTTATTGTAATTAATATTTATTGAGGAGGCACGAATTTCTATAGAGGCCGACCTCTCTTGATAGTGATTTATATTATTTGTAATTACATTTTATGAAGGCCGACCTTGCACTTGAAGAGGTGCGACCTCTCCTCCATCATGTATATATACAAGCTCATTTCATTCCATTCATCATAAAGCAAGTTCATTTCCATCCTTCATTCAAGTGTGAATTGTTTCAAGAGCAGATTGAAATCTGTAGGAGGCTGAGTCTTTTGTTAGCAGATTGCATCCTTGTAATTCTGTAGTTGCATCAGATTGTGGTATTATCTCTTGGCCCTCTTATTGGCCCTCATTGTAAAGGAGACTTTGTTTTGAGACTCAATATATAAGTGATATTGTTGCTGGGTTTTTCTCCCTCAGGAGGAGGGTTTTCCCAGGGTACCTGCTGTGTTGTGTGATTATTTTTTGAATTAATTTCTGTGCACTTAATCTGATATTAAAATTAACACCATCATTATCTACTTCTAATGGGTTATGGTGCACGGTACACAATCCAACGACACCACCAAGAGTTGAGGGAGATGAAGTAAAATGGTACTAGCAAAGAGGAGGTATGTACATTGATGACAACCAAAAATATAAGGGTATGAAAAATCCATCGTTATTAAAAAAAGTATTTGATCTCGAATACATGGGAACATGCTGTGAATATGACTCTTAGAAAAGGCCATGGTTATTTTGAAAGAGACATCTAGCCTCAAAAATAATATGCAGTAGAGCATGCTATCAGAATGTGAATTATAAAAAACCGGAATTAATTGGGATATGAGATCAAGCCTCGGAAATAAAATTACAAACAAGATTTGAGCGTAAAGGGCAGAAAAGAAAAAAGAGGAAATGAAGAAGAAGATAGAAATAAAAAGCAAAAAATTATTGAATTGCAAAAATTGGAAAAAACAAAAAAATAAAAGTGGAAATTAGTGAAGAGGAAAATATGGAAGTTAGGAAAGATTAAAAAATTAATAGGTAAAAATATTAAAATATTTCAAGTGGCAATTATTAAAATACTGAAAAGAAAGAAAATTAAAGTATCAAAGTTGGAAAAAATAAAAATATTGCTAATCAAAAAACACAAAGTATGAACATCAAAATATAAAAGGGTACGGTCTCAAATTTTAATTCATAAAGTACAACCTTTCCAAGTTCACA
This sequence comes from Sequoia sempervirens, assembly GCA_007258455.2. Classification (NCBI taxonomy): domain Eukaryota; kingdom Viridiplantae; phylum Streptophyta; class Pinopsida; order Cupressales; family Cupressaceae; genus Sequoia; species Sequoia sempervirens. The sequence continues at coordinate 16,102 of VDFB02368468.1, forward strand.
GAGGACTGAGAAAAGAACGACCACCATACTTCTATGCAATGCGGATTCCAATTTCGAAGGGTTCTATTTGCATCGTATGCCCGAGCAGTTTGAATACTTTTCACTATATTGTATAACAGAGGTGGCACGATGGTGCAGGAGCACCTTGCTCATCAAATGCCTTAATTGGAAAATTTGTTAAAATTTGAATTTCCATTGTAAAGCATGTAAAAGGCCTTGAAGTAGTCATAAATAATGTTTTTGAAATGTCAAATAGGTCACTAGGAGGGATAAAAGGTGGAAAAAAAGCAAAATTGGAAAGAATGCCAAAAGTTGCAATTTTGTAAATTGCAAAAAAAGTGCAAAAATCAGAATATGAAGAGACAAAGTGGGAAAGTAAAGGGTTTGGTTGATGAAAGTGGTTGGAAAGTCAGTTATTGAAGAGGAAACATCTTTAAAAGGCTTGTAAGATGAGCAAGTAATCAATCTTTTGTATTCTTGAAGTGTATATACCAATAAAAGTTCCCTGCTTACCAAGTTTCTGTGTTTTTTCTCCATTGTTTCTCTAGTTGCATAATCTGAATAGTAGTTTTGGGAATTGAATATCTTTGTTTTAAGTAACATAGGGTATTAGCTTTCTTTTACTTCCATTTGAGGGTAATCTATTGAGTAAAACAACTGTTTGAGCACATTCTTTGAAGTTCGGTCTGCAATCTGGGAATAGTGGTTTTGAGAGTCTTTTAGGAAAATATTCCTCCATCCCATCGATGTAGGCTTAGTTGGTCGATGAGATGGATAGTATAGAGCCTATTTATTATGTAGATGTAGTGTGTGGACTAATAATTGCAGGGGAAGGCGATAATGCAACATGCAAGCTGATGTCCTACAGAAAATACAGTGTTTTCTTCAAGAAAAAGCATGGCTCCAAGTAGAGTTTTGAAGAAAATGAAGCATTTGAAGATTGGTGAAGGGTTAGGCAGTGTATGCAGACATAATTACACATGTTTCAAGCTTTGGCAGAGCAGGAAAAGGTTTGTAGTATGTATTTCTAATAAACCCTCATTTGTAGGTCTTGCTTTGAGCAAAAAAACAGGGTTTTATGGAGCAGTGTTTAAATGGGCTTCTGAATCGTTAAAAATGATGAAATCCTGAGTTTTATGATATGAATTAAGACTGTTTTGAGTTGTCAAGTGTTTTGGTGATGATTTAAGGTGACCTCCTTTGTAATTTTGGCCTAATTAGGCCTATGATTGAAATGGGGCAGTCAATTTTCTGTTGATTCTTTTCAAAACACCAACACCTGCTGTTGAAGTATGTTTTATAAGGCTGAAATGGGTTCCCAAAAATGTATTTAGCCTGTAGAGATTCAATGTGGTTTGCAAGATACACCCAATTTAGTGTTTTGACACTTACAAGCAAATTTGGCCTTTTGAATGCAATAAACTAATATTCTGATGGAACAGTGAAATGAATGATTGAAAATGTCTTGGAACTGACTTAATGATGTTATTAAAGGTGCTTCAATGTTTGGAAAGAGTTTAGAGGGCAGTATTTGTCATTTTGGTGATTTGGTTAAGTGACTTCTATGTGTAAAGCTGGTGTCCTTGGCTGCTAAAAAGAGTGAAATTGTGAAAAAAGTCATTTAAGTGAATGAGGTTGGTTTGAATCTGTCTATTTGAAGTTTTCATAGGTGATTTAGAGTTTGACAATTGTGTGGAAGCAAGTTTGAGTGAATGATGTCTTTTTGCCAAAGAGAAAACAAGTGAAAAGTAGTGATTTTTGATGAAGAATAAGTGAATTTTGATGGATTTGTCAAAGTGATCTTCTCCAAAGGTGTTTGGGACAGAAGTTCCCTTGATGAATTTAGTTGTTAATTGATGCTCTTGCATCACATCAACATTTGGTTGTACGATGATTGTATTGCATCGTAGGACATTCCAATAGACAAAAGGATAACAATGTATGACAAAGGACTCGTACAGACGTACGACGGAGTGTCTGTGTCATATGACAGATGAGTTGGATGAGGTTGTGCATTGTATAGCATAGGGCTCACAACGTACGGCGCCATGAGATCGTATAGTGGCAACATCAATAGTGGAGTGGACTATAGAACAAAGGCCTTTGTACGTTGGACAAAAAACAAGGACAAAAACATGGTACAACAACAAAGGGGAGTTCACAGCGAACGGTATAGACTCAGAAGGTGGCATTGCATTGTATGGGTTGGGGGATCATTGTGTATCATACAACTGAGGAAGTTGTTTCCGTACATGACACGACCTCAATGCCATTGATTGAGTGCTCATAAAATCTTCAATGCACGACCAAAAGTAGTGGTTGCACTAGATGTCAAATCATTGTTAGGAGAAGGGTTGTAGATATTGTATGGTTTACAAAGAAAAATAGTGTATAGGGAATTGTATGGTGGTGTCAAGCACTACCAGTTTGATCAAAAACCTCTAGCATACAACCCTCCTTTGTCCCTTAGCAATTTCATAGTTGCATAGTACGACCTACATAGGAATTTTGTGTATTTGTCTCCCATTTGTTGTACAACAAAAAGGTCTTCCCAGTTGGCAAAATTCCTACACAATATGAATGAATTTGGTAGACAATTATTGCAATTGCCTTTCGAGAAGGTATTGTTTATTTAATCTTAATTGTGAATTGTCAGAAGCATATTGTTGAATAGTTTTTGTAGTGATGGGTGCTTGTAGTAGTAAGGGGAAGAAAGTATAATACTACAGGCCTCAAATTACTACAGCAAAAACGAGCAAGGGGAAAGAGGACGAGATTGGAGTGGATTCATTGACATGGGATATTCTCAGTAGTAGTGAATGCAAACATGGTGGCAGAGCAACTAGGATGACCATGTATTGAAGGTAGCATTGAGCCACACACAGGGAGACAAAGCCATGTAGCTTCCATTCTTTAACTCCTGAGAATTTGAGCTTTACTTGAAGGCAATAGTAACAAATTATAGCAAGTATTCTCACAAATCTGTTATTGATTACTGAGGTTACCAGGTAATCATTTCCTTTTGGCCAGCAAATTTCAGCAAGGTGTTCGACATACCTTCCATAGGCACGTGTGCAAGCCGATAGGAAAGTTGACCCAACAACATAAAGAGGCAGCCCTCTAAAGAATATGCTGACCTGATTTGATGTAGCAGGAGGACATTATATGGAGTACAGGAAAGAGGGGTCTGAGGATTTTGTTTTTGGATAAACTAAAATGGAAATGTATCATGCATTTTTTCAAGTGTAGACTAACAAGTGCGAGTAGGGCAACCGATGTAGCCATTTGGATGATTGACTATATGATTGGATTGAGTATTGGTAAAGTCTACAATTGGGCAAGATTGTTATCTAAAAGAATCAAAGAGTTTTTGGCACAAAAACACAAGTCATTTTATATGACACAACATGCCATCGCCCTGTTCGTCGACGCCATCCATACTCAAGTTCCTATTGAGAAATGGGGGAAGTTTCCGCCTATAGCCTGGTTGAATCATTTATGGCCTATGACATTCTACTAGACAACCCTCGATATGGAGGCATTGGGGAGAGAGGAGACAACACGACCAACTGGAAAGAAAAGGAAGCAAAAGGATACATCGGGCGATGAAGGAGAAAGTGCTTAAGACTACACACCCATAGAGTTGTCCCTTACGAAGGAGAAAGCTTGACACCCTACGAGACCTTCAGTTGGAGGGAAGGATGCTATATTGATTTTAGCTCTATTTGGAATAGAAGCTTCCTTCAAGGATGTGTTTTACATGCTAAAGCATTAGATCACCTCCATTGACAAGCTTATATAGGAGAAGAATGAGGCCCTTTAGATGGCACAACGGGTATGGGACAAGTTGGCTAAGCGCACACAATAATTCGAAGAATAGTTGGCTCAACCAACACAACTTATTGCCAATGAACGGGCTAGAGTGACGATCGTAGAGGCCAAGATGGTAGCGGAGGAGAGTGAGCATAGAGTGATGACCATGGAGGCCAAGCTGGTAGAGACGGAAAAAGAGGTTGAACATAGCAAATTTTAGTTGTTGGAGGCTATGCAGAGGGTGAAGGAAACAAGAGAGCACGAAATAGTAGCAAAACCCCAGTTGAGGCTATGCATCGAGGAGGTCCATAGGCTTCCATAGGCTCCCTGACGTCCACCTCTACATAATTTGTGCATCTAGGGATGTCTTCTCATCCCCCTTCTTAGTAGTTGTAGTTTGGGTAGTTCAACTCCCAATTTTGTTGGTTGTCGTTTGGAAGACGACTTTCTTTTTGGAGGGGTTGATGTAGTTAGCAAGAAATAAATAAGTAAGTTAATGTGTAATTAGTCCTTGACCTTTGGTTGTTAATTGGTAGTAACCGACGGTTGGGGTTCTCAACTAATGTCAGCTTGCTATATATTTCTTATTTGTACTTTGAGTCGGGGACTGCATGCATATGTATCCTGTAACTATTGCATATTTGATGAATGAATGATTACATGACATATCTTTGATGCATTGTTACAAGTAATTGACATATTTTATTATTTTTTGTTATGTATTTCCGTTTACTTTGTGTTAGTCGTTCAAGTAGCATTGCTGAGTAAACAAAAACTAAAATTGACGTGTCTCTAGGAAAGCTAGACCATGCTACCCCACGTGTATTAGATATCTCTTCCATAGGGAATATATAGAAAAATATAAATCAATCACAAAACAATCAGACAACGATACACAACTTACAACTATAAAATCATTAAAACATAAACAAATCAAGTCTCAAATATTTACTTGTCTTAATTGGATGAAAGGTAAATAACATTCAAGCTCCAACTTTGGTATTATGAGGATGTACTTGTAACTTGATCTTCACAAGGGGGTATATAGAAAAATACAAATTGATCCCAAATGAATGCAACAAGGACACATAACTTACAACAATAAAAGTACTGACAAAATTAAATCCCAAATGGTTACTATTTAGTTAGGAATATCACATCATTAGGTTTGTTATGGTTTCTTAGTTTGAACCATAGTACGAGACTCGGACTCTGCTCGGACTCGGCTAGGGTGACTCAACTCGAAACTTGGGACTCGGTGCCCAGACTCAGTGCAGACTTGGCAAAATGAAAAAACTCTAGAAATTTAGAGATTTTTAAGGATTTAAAACTTGTTTGAAGCACCCTTTATTGAATAAACCTTAAAGACAATAACATCATTAAATAGAAGCAAATTTGATCACATACACAAGTGTACATCAATCACATAAGCATAAAGTACACAAATTGTAGCTGAGCTGTTGAAGGAAATAGTACACTTAGATATATAAATAATAAATATAGTCAAATATATACAAAACTCATGGAATATGAAATCCATGACATCAAATGTTCCAAAAAAATATGAAATATCGAAACAATAAGTTCCTCCTCTGCCATGGTTATAGCCTCAGCCTCTCTATCTGCCCGGTCAATCCAATCAAGGTCCTCGTCACTAACACTAGTATACATCGATCATATAAGTATAAACACAAATTGTAGCTGAGCTACTCAAGGAAATAACACACTTAGATATATAGTCAAAGACTCAAATGTATACAAAAATCATCAAATATGAAATCCATGACATCAAATGTTCCAAACAAATATGAAATATCAAAAGATTGAAAACAATAACTAGAAGTCTATGGCTCAAAGGAGCTTGCATCCTTCCTACGAATGTGTCTAAGATAGGTCATGGATGATGCAGCAGCCATAATCTCAAGTATCAGGGCAATTGCCCTAATGGGGTTGAATGGTAGTGCCCTTTGTGGGGGTCTAGGCGTAGTGCCTTTAGTGGGGTCGAGGGGTAGCGGCCCTCACGGGGGTTTGGGGGCAACACCCCTAGCGGGATCAAGGGGAAGTTCCCCTTGTGAGGGTTTGGGGGTAGCGCCCCAAGTGGAGTCAAGGGCAATGCCCATTGTGGGGCTTTGGGGGCAGCGCCCCCAAACGGGGTTGAGGTGCAGCGCCCCTTGCGGGGGTCTGGGGACAACGCCCCTAGTGGGGTCAAGGGGCAATGCCCCTTATGCCCCTTGCGGGGGTCTGGGGGTAGCGCCCCTAGTGGGGTCAAGGGGCAAAGCTCCTTGTAGGGGTCTGGGAGTAGTGTCCCCAGCGGGGTTGAGAGGTAGTGCCCGTTGCGAGGTCCTGGGGCAGTGCCCTGGGTGCGCTCCTTGACGTGATACAGGGTGGGGTCAAGGGGCGGAGCCCTCGCCACCAAGCCCAAATTAAGACTTACAAAACCATACAAACCTTCACGGCGTAGATCATTTTGCATTCACAATAAGTAAGAAAAAAACAAGTTTTAACTTTAAATTTCATGTAATTTTTTGCACTTTTCAAACCTTGCCTATTGCCGAGTCCTGCTGATGAGACTCGCCTGGACTCGACGAGTCTAGCGAGTCAACCAAACTCGGCGAGTCCAGCCAGGACTCGGCAGGACTCGGCCAAGTCCAAGTCTGAGCCCCCAGGACTCGGCCAGGGTGACTCGACTCGCAACTCGCCAAGTCCTGGCGAGTCTCATTACTATGGTTTGAACATTAGAACATCATATATGAAGAATTATGTTATTGTAATTGGTTGTATGAGATTGTATTACAAGTTGTTGGAGCAACTCATCTATGTAAAGGAGTGGTTATAGAAGGTTTAATAACCCTCTATAATATAGGAGATGAAAATACTGTATATTTGTAATATGTCTTAGTGAACGTATGGAATAGAATTGCAATATTTTAAATTTTTTTTGAAATGGTAACAATACACTTGTTGCTTACTTGGAGGGCTTTTACGTTGGTATATGTTTATACGAGTCAAATATTTTTTTGGCTTCTTTCATCAATCTCTTGTTGATTTCTATGTATAGGTGTTGCCTTATTTGAGAGAGACTGAGCTGCAAGTATAGCTGCAACAAATATTTACGGGTCTTGGAGTGATTGTGGTCGAATTAGGGACTTAAAACACAAGTGTTTGGGTGAAATCTGATTGCAAAGATGTTACTCTTTGAGCTAGTAGCATTGTATCAATAGCAAGGGGATCACTCTTAATGCTAGTTGATAAGAGGTTTGGATACATACTTTGTTGGGTATAATTTGAGGATTTTTTCTTCTCATCGGCTGCTTTGGGCTTTGTTGTGGGTTTGGTGTGTTTGAGCTGCCATTGTGCTTCATGATCTGCTTGATCACCTTTGGCTACAACAGTCACAGAGAGCTGATGGTTTAAATTGAAGGGCCTAAAAGACCACACAATCAACATCGGGAGAGTGCTCTAGGCCCCTTTGTATCTTCTTCTTGGTTTTGTAAGGCGCCCATGCTGAACAACAATTGTCTTGTTTTCACTTGCGGATGTTCACACATTACAGATCTGATCTTGAATCAAAATTTATTAGTTGGTTATGAAGCTGCTATATAATGCACACCATTCATAAACACAAAAAAAGGAGTTATGCAAAGGATTGACTGCTCAGTCTAGAAAGATAATTGATGAATCAAAGTTCATAGTGCGAACAAATGTCAAATATAAGTGTTTATCAACTGTAGAAAAGATCATGGTAGATTTTAATTTGAAGGGAGTGGAAAATATTTTTATATAAATATTGAATTAGAGTTGCTTGAGTATTTATATTTATTTGGAAGATTTATATGAAAAAGAGTTTCTTTTATAAAAGTCAATTTAGTCTATTAATATCATAGTTACCGGGAGACACAAGGTACTGGTACGGGGACAGGGACGCCAATCAAATTAGGGTACGTGAGTTAAATGAATAAGGGGACGACTAGTTTATATGTAAATGATTCATCGGAAATTTTGGGTATGGGGACTGGTACATTGTCTATGTTCCCATAATGGAGAATCCTGGCAACTATAATTAATATGTATGTAAATTTGTAAAATTTTTAATCTTCTCAAGGTGCATTACCAATGGAAATTGACACGTTCGACATTGTTTTGAGTGAGTGGGGAATTATTATTTCTCTTAGCAAAAATGGAGAAAAACAATGCCTTCACCATTGAGAAATTTGAAGGTAAAGCTTTTCACTCTTGGCAAGTCAATCTCCAATTGATCCTTATTGAAAAGGAATTGTGAGATGTTGTGAATGAGACTACATCAAAGCCATTTGATGTTGATGGGATCTCAAAGTGGACAATAAAAGATCAAAGGGCGATAACTTTGATTGGTCTTGTACTTTTAGATGTATACCTCTAGTACATTGATTTCGTAGAGACCTTGAAGCAAGTTTGGGATGATCTCAGTGGTACGATGATGAGCCTAAAGCAAAAATTATTTAGGCTCAAAATGATGGAAGGTGACAATATTGTTTCAACACATTAGCAAGTTTTGTTCTCTGATGAATCAAGTAGTTGGGGTAAAAGCTGAGGTAGATGATGATGATGCAAAAGCTATTTTGTTGAATAGCATGTCTTCAAGCTATGGTAATGCTGTGTTCAGATTGAATGAAATGGATGTTAATTTAGAAGATATAATTTCTACCTTGATTGATGAAGGAACCGAGAAAAATGATTCAATTTTAGAGGAAACAACAATGCTTATTAAAAACAGGATTAATTGTTATACTTAAAAGGGAAATTAGTTATCCAAGGGCAAGATTTTGTGCTACTATTGCAAGAAAAAGGGGCACAATACTATGAACTGTATTTGATTTGCCTAGGATCTCCTTGATGGAAAGCTAAAAATAGATAAGGCATTGATTGCATACAATAATGAAGGATGTCCTTTTGAAGTAGCTACTGAAGATCCTCCACTGGAGAACTGTGAGGAGGAATACATTTTCTGAAAAAAATCAGGAGTTTTGTTTGTGTTTGGATGTGTATGTTGCCAATCACATTTGTTGAATGCTAGTGATTGGATGTGTTTGTCCCCAATCACAATTGTTGGTTTGTGATTGGATGTGTTTGTCCCCAATCACAATTATTGGTTGTTTGTGATTGGATGTGTTTGTCCCCAATGATAATTGTTGTGAATAGTAATTTGGATATTGGATAGATGTGTTTGTCCCTATCCTTCGTTCCATGGGTAGTTGTGTTTGTCCATATTCTTGGATAAACTCTAGTAAGGGCAATCCTACTGAAGAAACATAGTGAGGCAAGTTCCACTATTGTTTTTCATGAGTAGATGTGTATGTCCCTACTTATATCTTGTGTTTTTGATGAACTACCAAATGTGTTCATTAAGTGTTAGTCCACCTATCCCCATTTGCAGAATGATGTAGTAAAGGGGGGTGTTAGGAAAATTACATCATTAGGTTTGTTAGTTTGAACATTAAAATATCATGTTTGAAGAATTATATTATTGTAAATTGTTGTACAAGATTATATTACGAGTTGTTGGAACAACTTCTCTATTTAAAGGAGTGGTTATAGGAGGTATAACGACCCTCCTATATTGTAGGAGTTGAAAATACTATATATTTATAATATATCTTATTCAACATATGGAATAGAATCATATCATTTTAGAGTTTTGTTGATATCTTCTTCATTGGAGGAAAGGGTATTAACATCAAAGGTCCAGCCTTGGTATTATTAGGATGCGCTTGCAACTTGATCTTCAAGTATCTGTTTGAGATACTTATTTACATTTGCTGCAGAAACATGAAAGCAGATGATTCAGTAAAGGTAATGATTATAAAATATGTCTACTCAATCTAAGCTTTTGACTATACTAATCACATATGTACTTATTGGTTACAATGCTTTCTATGTGTACTTGTACATATTGAGAGAGGTCCGTTGACTGATATAAAGTGGACACGATTATATGGTGCTCCTATATATTTCATATGGGAACAATGAAAGCATTTAGTTTCCTATACCTTTCTGTGTTGTGTATAAATGGAGATAAGTGTTGGCATGTATGCAACAATATTCTGTCTGTTTCTCTTAGTTTTCGCAATAGTGCGTAGGTAATTTTCTTTTTTCCTTCAATTAGCCGTCAATATTGTGCCTTCTGTGTGTGAATATTACTTGCCTTCTCTTCTGATATTAGAAGTTCTGAGGCTATAATTATACCATTTTGTGCTCATATAAAAAGAACCAGAGATGACCATATGTTACATATGTGTTCTTACCATTGGTTGGATATCTTTCCTTGAAGATGCAATTAGGAACATATGCCAATGATGTGCCTGATAGTTACATACCCTTAATGGACTAAGTAGCTTCCACAGTTCCACTGAATGCTAACTCTACAATTCCCGTTTCTTGACTTGGTGTGGTTCATATACAGTAGCGGTTGTTAACAAGTAGTTCTGTCTACATTTTATATGTTTTAACAGCAATTATTCTGTTGCTATTATTTGTTTCGCATGAAAAAGTTGAGGCAAAATTTAAATGCTAAGCTTGCATTATTTAATTTCATTTGTAGGGAGTTTTGTGCAGAGTGCTTTGCAGAGTTCATGCGGTGGTCAGTGCGCCATGTTTCCACTGAGGTTAGCAAGTTAAACTTGCAGATATGCAGCATATTTGAGTTATGTGCAGTTTCTTCACTGTTTTGGGTTTGTTGTGCTAGAAATAGAAATAAAGATCAGGCAGTATTTAGTTTTCTACACATTGTAACATGTTTACATACTATTTGCCTTTTATTGTTCAATGTTGTTTCACAGGTTGATAATTTTGTAAATATAGCATCTATGCTACATCGACTATACACTCGTCTTGATCATCCAAATGCATACCATAGATTAGGAGCAGCAATGGCCTCTCATCTTATCTATCCAGTACTCAGGGAAAATGTGTCGATTGTTGACCGTCATATTCTGGAAATGCTATTTTTCTGTATAAAGAGCCTGCGGGTTGGCGAGAATGATAGTGATCAAATAGGTCAGAGAGAGATCCCTTTGTTCTCCTTTGAATTGGATGGCATGCTTGTGTGCTCTTATTTGTCAAGGAGTTAATTGCTATTTCTGTTAGTAAAAATTTGGTATGTTAGATTTGATGTGATTGATTCATAATTTTTAGAACTTGAAAATGGTAGGTTTAAATTAATGGGTGAAAAACTTAAAGTCACCAAAAATACTGTAGATTGATTTACCCGTTGGTCTATTTTTTTTTTTTTTAACTTAGTAAGCACTTTTCTTTAGTGTTACATGCTGCTTCTCTTTTGTTTGTTAGCAGTGTTTTCATAAAATAGAAAGTTGTGTTTTGCTAGATATTTGGAGCTTGGACTCTGTGTGAAGTATAAATATCCTTAAGAAAGAAGTAACATTTGAACTTCATTATATGACCTGTTAACGGACATTTCAAGATATAAGCATCATAAGGGAAGCAAAAAAGCTGATTGCCACTGCCAGAAGATATGCCATATTTGTTTTTGTCTGCCAACTGTAGTATATTGGTTATTCTTATTATTGTGTGTTCCTCACATTAGGGATTATTACTAAACTAAAAATATGTTTCGTTAAGCTTCACATGTAAAGTAAAATGAATTAAACCATAACAATACCATGTATTTATTTTTAACTTAAACTACCTTTGTGTTCATATCACTTTTAAGTTTTAATCATTATTACCATATTGAGCTGCTCAAACATTGTTTTGGACATCCAGCAGTACAAGGTGGAAATGAGTCTTTTTGACCAAGTAAGCAGTAGTGGAGTGTGTGTGCGAACATGAAGAAGAAGGGAACAGATATTTAGAATAGTTCTCTTTGGATTTAGAGATAACAACCTCTTCCTCCTAATGTGGAGACTCAGAAACTTAAGTTGACCTACATTCTCATCATCACAAATGCCATGTTGGTAAGGAAGATCCAACATGATATAAGTTGCCTTAATTTGCTGCAAAATTCTGTAAGGGCCATATCAAATAGTTTTCTGCATGAGATTATGATGTTTTTGAGATTTAAATCTTAGGAAGCAATTTTAGATAGGCTTTTTAGCTGATGAGATGAATTTGTGGGTAGAGCTAACAAAATATAATAAGAAACAAGAGATTAATGTTCATAACAAACCTCAAATGGAGAGTCTCGAAGGGACACAAGTAGCTCCATTTTAATTATGCTGCAGCATATGAAGATAAGTGGTCTGTAATCGGCATGGATATTCTGTTTCCCGATACACTAATATGAATATTGTATTCATTATTTTGTTGCTCAGCAATTCTATGCTTTATTTGAACATTGAAGGCTTGGAGTACGGAATCCTTATACTTATTTATGCCGAAGGCGTATCCTATTTCAACCGAACAAAGCTAAAAATTACAATCAAATGGCTCTTATCATCTGCTGACCATTGAAATTCTTTCAGCCGTCTGATTTCCGTAGTTTTCGGTCAACGACTTCCCCTTGTTCACCGTTGAATGACTTGCGTCGGTTCTTGCGTCTGTTTTAATGTTCGGTACAGAGCCTCACATCGCAGCGCTGTAATCACTACCAACCAGACAAAGAATTATGTACGTTATGTGTCTATGGCTTTGCCCATTTTGAGAACGCCCCACTGAAATTTGGAGAACCTTTGAGCAGAGAGGTTTCAACAGCGGCAACATTTTGAATCAGATATGTAATCTAGCTCCTGTTGGGGATTTCGTATGAGTTTTACATTTGATTTCTTTTTTGCATTAAATAATTAAACAAATCACGGGGGCATTTTGTCAAACAGTTTAGTTGCCTTGTCTATGCTTCCACATTTTCCATACATGTCTGCCAGGGTAGTTGCAGCAACATTCAATAAAACTCCTCTATTGTTTATCCTTACGGATGTCCATACCCTGTCAAGTTGATTTGAAAACTTCCAAGCTCTTTGACCATGATCTCTACATGACCGCATCAGCCCCTGCTAGGGCTATGACATAAAAATTAGAACCATATTTGTGGCTGTCCAGCTGCATTTTTGTTCTTACCTAATTGACATAAAATAATTCGGCGTACCCATTGCACACCAAACTGTGCAATTGCTAGTTTTAAATGAGAGAGAACATTCACATTATCGGTATCCACTTGTGTCTTAGTTGTGACCAACTTGTAAAGATACCATGAAGCAAGTAAATGAGATCAAAGCAAAAGATACATGGGGTTTATGCTGAAGAAAACCAAAATGGGGAAAACTCTAGCAAAGAATCTGCTATCAAAATCAGTGGTATAAGCTTCCTTCTTTCTTAAGGCAACTAAGAACAACACCCTTTTATCCTCTCACCAATCTAAAGATGGATCAGTCAAGTTAGTGTAATCAGCTAGCTTAGTTATATAATGTCCTAAATATTCATACTTATATTTAATTTTTAAGATGATTCATTTAAGCAAGAAACTAACTGAAATAGGGTTGCAGAAATAGACAGAACAAAGACAAATGTGCATTGAGTGATCTGGGCACAGAGGGTATTGAAATCCAATACGAATAGGGCATGGGTGATGGGTTCAACTGCATTTGAACTTGTTCAATGGATTAAATCCTAGTTGAACTTGTCTTGTGCAGAGATAGTTGACTGAGTTGGGTTCGATTACTCTCAAATTCATTCTATGTAGGCTAAGAAGACAGAATCAGTAGTGTTTTGGGAAGTTGAAATGATCCAGATTCCTTTGTTTAAGTTACACACATCCTCTGGGCTTCTTTTCTATGTCTCCTTGATTCTTGTTTCTTTATAATCCTCTAGGAGGGAGCATTCTGGAAGGGAAGTAGTTTTCCTTGATGTTTTGGCAAAATTGGTTGAGCTTTTATTGTTTCAGCCTATGAGTCTTATGAAGTGATAATGTGTGATTGGGGGAATAAAATGAAATGAAATTTTTATATCCATGAGACTACTTAGCCTATGTGACCCTAGGATTAAAAAAAAGCTAAGGTGCAATACACATAAGCCCTAACTAGCAGGTTGCCTGAATTATGTCTGATAGGTATTTATTTGCCTTTTAATCTTGGATCTGCTTCTATGAATCTTGGTCAAACAGTCTGCTATTTTTGTTACCCTTTGCTCTTCAAATAAGTTGGTCAAGGATTGATATGTAAAATATCGCTGTAACTGATTTGGATGTCCTTGTAAAATGGACATTCTATGATGTAGTGCCATTTTGTTTCCACTAACCCTAAAGTGCAAAAGCAACATATTTATTTTCCCTCTCTTATTTAGGTGTTGTCCATCCTTTAGTCTCACATCTAAGATGATGCAAGTTATGTTAAAATTTACTACTTGACATATATAGTTAAATAAATAAATTAATATGCTATTGTTAATTTAATAAATAAAATTGGTTTTGGAAGTTACATTCCCATAACTAGTTTTATACGAGAATAATGGCCTTATAAAGGCAATATTATGTAATAGATTTTGGTGCAATGTGAATGACTGAATTTTGGTTCGAGAGCAATCTCATTTTTCTCTCTCATTTCAATATGGTATCAAAGCAGGTTGCTTGATCTCTTTGTTTTCCTTCCATTCATTTGTCTTTCATTCAAAGCGTTTCGTTCAAGGGCCAAGCAGTGCAGACCATGTGTAACAGCCATTGATGTCCGTCCACCATTCTTGCATTTTGTCAACAGAGGAGCAGTGCAGACCACGTGCAAATCTGTGACATTCATCATTCATTTACATTTCTTCTCTTTCTCTCCACTGTGTTCATTCTTTTCATTTTTTAACACTTCACTCTGTTCATTGTTGTCATTCCAAAAATTTAAAATTTAAAATTGATATATCTCCAAATCTAGTGCAGAAGTGTGTTTATATCCGGGTGTTGAAAATTTGGAGGATTAATGTTTTTTTATTTTATGTAGAATGAAATATCCAGCAGCAAAGACATCTAAACAAATTTGAGTTCTAGTTTGAAGGAGGATACCCCAGCCACTGCCAACAGATGTTTTAGCCACTGCAAAAGGCGTGGAGAAAGGTTATAGGCTAATCAGATCTTTCAGTGTAGTGGAGAAGCAAAGCAATGGGGGCAAAAGCTACGGATGGAAGCCAACTGCACAACAAAACAGAATATTAGAGTCTAATTACATGAGTGGAACTAGCTGTCCTTCTTTAGAACAAATCTAGGAAATAACCACTCAGCTTCAACGCTATTGCTGGGTACAAGAGAAGGATGTCTGCCATTGGTTTTAGAGTTCCAATGCTAGCAAGAAAGGGCAGAATGAAAAATCAGGAACCAAGGGATTCCGATGGTCTTTAGTATTTTGATCGAGTAAATGGTGTTCCATTTTTCGCTCAAAGAAGTCATCAACAAAGAGCTCTGTAGAAGAAGTTTCAGTTTCAGCTTGTACGAATTCTTCAGCAGATTGTTTTTATATGAGAAGCTTGAAGTGATTTCCTTTCCATCATGATCAAAGAGGGTTTCAAAATTTCTAGAATAGGGTTAGGGTTTTCATCTTAGTAGACTCAACAACATTACAATGATTTTAATTGCAAGAGAATGCTATGATAATTGAAGGAAAGACCACACTTCAAGTGATGAAGAAATTCCACATCAAAGTGATGAAGAATATGTGTACTAATTTCTAGTTTTCCTCTATGTCAGTACTAAGGGGGGGTGTTAAAATTTAGTACTTGACATATATAGTTAAATAAATAAATTAATATGCTATTGTTAATTTAATAAATAAAATTGGTTTTGGAAGTTACATTCTCGTAACTAGTTTTATACGAGAATATTGGCCTTATAAAGGCAATATTATGTAATAGATTTTGGTGCAATGTGAATGACTGAATTTTGATTTGAGAGCAATCTTGTTTTTCTCTCTCATTTCAATAAGTGAGTCCTTAGTTGAGCTATTAACATTTTCGATTTCCATTTTATTTTTGCTCCTCTATAATACTTTTTCTTGTGGTCACATGTAGGATTGAATTGTTTGACATAGTATTCTTTTTTTCTCCCATTGACCACATGGTTTCCTTGACTTTCTCTCTTACATACCTTTTGATTTCCACATTGGTGTTTGCACACTCTTGCATGCTAATCCCCCATTTGCCCATCTATTTGGCATTTTGTTTCATCCATGTGCTTTTCCTTCTATCCAGCTTTTCCTTCGTTATTTTGGGTCAATAGTGTAGTGTCATGTTCTCTATCCTCTTTAAGTAACTTAACATTGTGATCAAAGTCAATGCCTCTAATGGAAAGGCGCTCACCTCAGCTAAAACAATTTCATATGGAACCAATTTTTTGTTTTGTTTTGAAACTACTTGTGATTATAAGTTTTTGTAAGTTGTCTATTTTCCTTCATTTCAATGATAATGTGTTGCTACCCCAAACTTCACACCCATATAGGAACACTGGCATGACAAGCAACCCAAATAGGGTCTTCTTAGTTTTCCAGTCCTATAATTCAACCTTTTTGCATGTGTTTCACAATACATATGAAGCTTTCCATTACTTGTGTATCCTTTTTGTCCTTCAAGTCTCCCAATTGAGTTTGTTGTGAAAATCTAGGCTAAAACATTTATACTCATTTACCACTTGCAAGGGACTTCCGTCAAACACAAAGTTTATTTGTTTCTTCTTTCTTCTGAAGGTAAAGGTCATGACCTTGGTTTTGTTGATATTCATTTGCATCCCTAGTTTCTAAGAGAACAAATCTAGGGTTCTCAAGTGCTCTATCAAATCATGTACTATTTTTGACATTAAAATAAGGTCATTTGCATACAAAAGTAACTTTATTACATAGGTGACCAAGTGAATACCATTGCCACCAAACTTGTCTATCCACTCCTCTAACATGTCAATATAGAGCACAAACAAAGTAGGGGATATGTATATCCTTTCTTGATGTCAATGTTGCTCTCAAAACATTTTGATAATTTGTGCCTTGTTCTAATTTTCGCTTAAACTTGATCATACAACCTATGAACAATTGTCCTATACATCTGAAGAATTCCCAACTATTACACTTCGCACCAAAGTTTTCTTCTAGG
Source organism: Sequoia sempervirens (assembly GCA_007258455.2). Lineage (NCBI taxonomy): Eukaryota > Viridiplantae > Streptophyta > Pinopsida > Cupressales > Cupressaceae > Sequoia > Sequoia sempervirens. Next base: position 32,956 of record VDFB02368468.1, read on the forward strand.
CACAATGTTAGATGTGTAATGTCTTGGGCCAAAATAATAATTCAAGTTTGATTCTTGACCTTCCACAAACACTTATTATTTGAATATCAACACTATTAGTCCTAGCATTCACTCAGATCTAAGATAACTCAGATTAAAACTACTATTTATGCATCAGCAATATCATTACTTTTCAAACAACAAATTATAGAAATAACTCTCGATCTTCTTATTATAGTAAACAATAAATAACAGGTGTAAAGCCCAATATCTTTCTTATTGCAATAATGATTGTATTATATTCAAATAGTTCTGCAATATCATTAACTACAACAAAAATTCATACCAATAGCAATGGAAAATCAAAACAGTAGAATGTAGTTGGAGTTTGCATCCGATAAAGCTCAAATATGAACTTTGTATGAGATTGCCCTTTGAAATCATTAAGGTTTTTGTCCTAGGATTCCCATGCTTGAACGCAAGTGCTCAAAATGGATTGTGAAAGAATTTTTTTGATTAAGTATAGATGTTGATCCTAGATGAAAACATCCGCTCTTTGATATCCTCCAAAAATAGATAGTTTAGTCTCCATGCATGCTCGCAACTTCAAATTTTGAATAGTGATCATGGGTTGGAAAGACGCCTATTTGAGAAGAGTGGCACCAAAATTAGATTACTAGAAACACTTTAGGCCATAACACAAGACTCAACTAATGGATGATGTGTCAGGAGTTGAGCAATAGTCATGAGAGGATGGAGAAGTTCAACAAATCAAACAAGGGGGGTGACAAGTGGAAGGTATGAAAAGATGGAGAAGTTCGAAACTCCAATAGGAAGAAGTGAAGAGCGGGGTTGGAAAAAAAAGTATTCTCAAGAAGGGAAAACACACAACAAAAGGAAACATGGAAGAAACAAGCACATACTTGATATGTATAGACTTAGATTGATTGGAAATGGGAGATGACAAGTTTGCTCCATTGAAAATTACTTGTCTTCAAGCAATTATAGGTTTAGATATTCCAATATTTGTGGTGTCATGTCCCCTCAAAACATCACATCATTTATACAAGGCGTTGAAGAACAAACTTAAACGATAAGAAAAATACAATATTAATGAGTGTTAATTGTCTTTTATAAATTAATCGCTACTATTCAAAAAGATCATTATTTGCCTTAATCACCACCATTCAAAGGAGTGCTACTTGCTAACAATATTTTTAAAAAGTAGAACACCACCATTAAGGAAAGCAACGGGGTGCCTCCTCAAGAAGATGTGGCCTGGAACAAGGGGGTGCCACCTGTTGATAAGTATAGATATAGTGGCTAGCAACCATTTAGGAAGGAAAAAGGAGGTAGAAAATAGAGAAGATAAAAATATAACAATCATCAAAGAATTCAATATTTCTTGGAGAAGAAGTCTAAACTGCCTGCCAGGTGTGATCTTACCTTAGCATTAAGCAATCTGGTTTCATGTTTATACATTTGCTGTGTTGTTTGTCTGGAGTTATGCATTCTGTGTACTCTGCCGATTTGATGTTATATGTCCTGGTTATTGAATAATGAAATCTAAATGTGAACTGATTGAATATCTTTAACGTAGGCATCCAGATATTAATTATTTTGCTAATCCAACGGCTTGATTGAGTTAGATTTGTGATCTAATCAGTTGTCCATACATTTTGAATTGCATTGTACGACGTTCGAGCAAAGGGAGGAATAGCAATGTATGACCCTTGAAGATCAACGTATGATGGCGAAGGACTCATGATGTACGGTGTAGACTCGACATTGTACGACCAATAGATAAATATTGCAAGCGGATGGGAGTGGATTGAATGGAAAACGAGAGTACGGACCGGTTACAAACTCACCGTATGACAAGAAAATTTCAGTAGTAGGCAGGGAAACTTCAGAGGCAACGTATGACAAAGAGATATAGTTGCGAAACACAGCGTACAAAGGAAAGGAGTCTCTGAGGGTAGTCGCAGAAAAAGGAGAAAGAGCAACATCGTACAAATAAGGAGGAAGGTTGTATGCCCCTTTACAAAGTTTTGCATTGTATGGCCATCAACCATCATACGACAAGTTCCTTCCCTAGTCTCCATCATATGTTGGTTAAACACTCTGAAATCTCTCTTTTCTAGCTTCATCAACATTGTTTTTTGCCTCTTAAAAAGTCATGAAAATGAGGTGCACCTTGAAGTTTTGTGTGGTTTCGAAGGTCTTAAATTAGGCTTGTGAGGGGCATTGCCCCTCGACCCCGCTGGGGGTGTTGTCCCCATACCCCAATCGCACTCATTTGAATTGCCAAGTACACTCCAAGTTTGCGTTTTTAAAGTACACTTCCAAGTTTGGTTATCGATCCTTGTCCACAACATCGTCATCAATTTGGCAGGTCTTCCCTAATGTTACTTGATGCTTACTTGTCGTCTGGAAGGCGAAATTTTCTTTTCAGGGGAATGATGTAGTCATTGTACAATGTCTATTATTATGCTTCAGTAATATTGGTTATCTGACTATGTATTAATTGGTTGCCGGCTTTGGGTATTTATAAGCATCGATTGGTTGACGGTTGTGTTCTTCGTGGCAACCATCGGGTCCTTTAAATACATTGTGTATCGTCAAGGAGAGTGGTATGATCTAGTTGGATCAACTTTGATCCTTGGCTGACCACCTCTAGTCTATTTCTTTAATAATATCATGTGCAATAAAGATATATTTTACTCATCTGTCTGGTATGCATTGTAATCTCTATTACTAATTCATGTATTTAATTTATCAGATAGAGCAGTAAACAGTAACATTCTGCAACAGGGCTGGACAGCAAGATAAACACCCGAAAAACACCTCCACTTGTGCCCACCACACCACCAATCGATCATGGGTAGAAATAACACCTCAGAGCATACCCAAACCCCACCACAACACACTGGAAGAAGAATATATCAGTCTAGAAACTGATATCAGACTAGTGTAGGTCTGATATGGTGTTGATACAACAGGTACAACACCACTAAGTGTATCACAACTCCACCAAAACGTAGAATCTTAGTGCCAAACTGTTTGGAAAGGACTAGGAAGGACTTGGCACCCCCAAACCAACAATAACTTTGAAAACTTGATAGCAAACACACTAAAATTTGCAACTCAAAACACATCGAGAATCTCCATACTTGCAACCCAAAAACTAGGACTCTTCTTTGCAACTAACTAGCTAGGGGGGTTTTTGTCCCCAAAACTAGTAATCTCAAGAGGGTTATCGTACTCAAAATATTTTGGAAGAACTCAGGTTCTCTCCAACAGAAAAACCAAATAACATAACATGGCTAACCTTTCAAACAAGCCCTCAACCTCATTTTTAACTTTTTTGTTGCTTTTTTGAAACAATGTTTTTTTTCTTTTTCATTGCTTTTTCCGAAAAAACGTTTTCTTCTTTTTTCTGAAAAGATCTTTTTTGTTTCTTTTTCATTGCTTTTCTGAAAAAATTCTTTTCTCAAATTAAATAATTCATTATGTGCAGAAGACTGTAAAATCCCATACAGGAATATTTCTAGATTTTTTGCATTATATGTTGTTTTGACATGTTCTCATATTTGTTCATCACTAGAATTAATTCCCACAAATCTGAATGTTGATATCATAAGCACTGTATTTCTGATCATAATGAGCATGCACAACAGCTGAAGTTTATGGAGATATAAAAATCAGAAGAAAATACATACATACATACATATATGTTAGTTTTATGATATGATTTAATGCACAGAAAATTAAATTCAAAATCAGACACAATAACACAGCAGATACCTTGGGAAAACCCTCCTCTTGAGGGAGAAAAACCCAGCAACAAATATATCTCTTATATATATAAGCAATGGCAACAAGTCACTTTACAATGAGGCCACACACAAGGCCAATAATTAGCACCAGCAATGGTTGTAACACAATCTAATATTGTGCCCTTCAATCTGCACTAACACAATCTAATATTGTGCCCTTCAATCTGCACTTGAGTAGACTCACACGCAGCCTTAGAAGAAATTTGCACTAGATAGAACAACCTGCACTTTATAATTCGCACTTGAGGGAAGAGAATGATCGAACTTGCTTGATGCCCAAATGAGAGAAAGTGGCCTTCTATATATACATGTTGTTTAGAGGGGTTGCACCTTTTCAAGGACAAGGTCGGCCACCATAAAAATAATTACAAATAATAAATAATAATTACAAGGAAGGTCGGCCATCTAAGAGATATGTTGCCATTAACACAAATAAATAAAGTTATGTCTTCATCCAAGGCTGAAAGAATTGAGCCCGAAGCTACTAAACATCAACACTCCCTCTCAGCTAGGGAGAAATACTTCCAGCTGCATAAGACACATCATCTCATCATGATGTCAACCACAATGGCTACAACCATATGTGGAAGAGAAAGATATCACCTCATCGTGATATCTACCACAATGGCTACAACCATATGTGGAAAAGAATGATATCACCTCATCATGATATCAACCATAATGGCTACAACCATGTATGGTATGTACAAGAGTTCATCACTTGTGTGATGTTGTCACCTCAACATGACTTTCACCATGGCTCTCCCAGAGGGTGAAACACAAGTACAAGATATGTCATGGAGTCACATACATGACATCGACCATGACTCTCTCAGAGGATGGAAACAAGGGCTTAGAAGAGAAATGCATTAACAAGGGCTTGCACCTCAAATCCCCCTCAAAGAGAAATGCACTAACAAGGGATTTCACCTCGATCTTCTCTCACAGAGAAGAACTCATTAATCAAGGGATTTCACCTCGAACTTCTCTCGCAGAGAAGAACTCATTAAACAAGTTCACTGATACTGAGACTTTTTCTCAGTTAAGGCTGGAATCTCCACCATACCAAGCTTATCTCGAGAGTACACAAACTTGATTCTGGAGAGAGGCTTGGTGAGAATGTCTGCCGTCTGCTCATCAGTGCTGATATACCTCAACTGTATAGCCTTCTGCGGTACCATATCTCTGATATAGTCGTACTTGATCTCAACATGCTTGGTTCTATCATGGAACACAAGATTGACAGATAGCTTCATGCAACTCTGATTATCACAATGAAGGATAGTAGGCTCCATTGATTTCCCAAATAAACGTGCAAGGAGCTTACGAAGCCACACTGCTTCCCGAGTTGCCATACAAGCTGCAATATACTCTGCCTCGGTTGTACTCAGTGCCGCAGATGACTACTTATTGCTGCACCAGGATATCATAGCAGATCCCAACCTGAAGAATGTCTGAATCCATATCCAACTGTGCCACGCAAGTATCTCGGGATATGCTTTGCTGCAACAAGATTACCATCTTCTTCAGGCTCAACAGGCTCCCTCTGAATCTTCAAGCACTTGCATCAACCTTCTGACCTCTTCGTCCAAGATTGCCTGCAACACTTTGACTTAGATAAATGTTTTCCAGCGCACACCTCTAGTATTGAAGAGAGTTCAGGATAGTCCTCCTCGACCTCATCCCAGATCTCACTATTCTGAATAGGTTTGCGGGGCTACCAATGACAAATCCAGAAGACAATCTTGAGCAATTCCGATCTCAGCAGCTGATAGGATCCTCTAAGGATTTATCACCTAGCCTTGCAATACAGTAATCTTTACTTCTTCTCAGTGAGTTACAAAACTCCCTCTTGATCCCTGCTTCAGAGATTGCAAAGAATACTTCTTGAAGTGAACTCCCTCTAGCCACCAACTTAGTCCCATAACTGCAAGTTGTGATTCCACGCTTGATCATTTCTTTGGTCGGCATGACTTCCTCATAAGATGCCTCAAACTTTTCATCACTAAGCAATCTCTCATCACCTTCTTGCTCCTAGAACTATCTTGAAAGCATTTTAGAGAGAGATTACTAACAGTTTATAATTATCCAAAGAAATATCAAGGCTAGAATCATACAAGGTTTATTATTTCAAGTTATAGCATGAATACATAAGAATTTATGAACAATATTAAAACATGAATAAATAAATCAACCTAAAGAGAAATATATCAGAAGATCAGAATGAAGGGATAAAGAAACTTATCTTTATTCAATTTTGATATAACTCTTTCTTCCATCTTTTTTTCCTCTTGAGATCAACACAACAAAAGATAATCTGCACAACTACAGATTTCTTGAATGCATTATGCAGTTAGCATGTAAGACCAACTCTCTCAAAGAGTTCAAGCCTCTATCTCAGTTCATGCATTAGAGAATACTATCGATGTGACCAACTAATCATCATCGAAATTGTAATTCTCTTTTATTTTAGATTACACTTAGAAATCTTCGCGACTAGCATGTGTACGTGACGTGAAATCGTTCGAGGTCTTGGCTTCGGCCGGTACCATTCGGAAGAGCACTTCTCCATAACATAATTACAAGATCAACTAAATGAAATATAATAGCGACAAAGAATGCTTATCCTGCTAAATATTGATGGATGCAAATCTTTGGGCCTTGCTAAATTTACACTTTGCTCTTGTGCAGATCAACACTGACCTTGAGGCTGAACACATGCCCATGGCAGAATAAAATTCCACAAGATCTATACGAGGAGATCCATCCGCCGATAGGCATGTGCTGATTAGGCCTGGTGGGGCAATCCTTTGCATAGTGACCAAACTTGTCACAACGAAAACATTGGACTTTGGAGAGGTCCCACTTTTTTTTGAATGTGGGAGCACCATTAGTTCCTTTATCTCTATTCCTTTCGAAATATCCTTTCTTTCCACCCTTCCCTTTCTCCTCTGAGGATTGAGCGGAAAGAACATGAATGTCTTCATTAGAGCTTGACCAATATCTCGGCCCGCCCTGGAGCTCTTCTTGAATACAATGCGCTCCATATGATCAAACTTGGGAAGTTTCGATCTTACCTTGCGGTCCTTGAATGTAAGACTCCCAAGATGAAGGAAGACCATTAGAGCCTTGGTCGATCAGCGGGCATCAGCAATATGACCAATGGTAGAGAGCTGATCTCTCAATTCAGAAATCTTCATGAAGTAAGCGATGACAGATTCTCCTTCCGCCATCTTCACATGATGAAGTTGCTGCTTCAATGCAAGTGCACGGCTTGTGTTGTTGATCTCATACATTTCCTCCAAAGACTTAAACATCTCCCTTGCCGTCTTCATCTTAGAGATGATGGGAACAATGTGATCCTTCACGGAATCAACTAACATCTTCTTTACCTTAGTGTCTTTCTTCTTCCACTGAATCTTCTCTTCCTCATCCGTAGGCTCAGAAACTTTGCTCTCCACAAACTTGACCAATTCACTTTCTTCCAAGGTGAGCATAATTCTGAATCTCTAAGATGTTAAATTAGATGCTCCCTCAAGTCTATCCTCAAGCTTAAGACCGATCACCATCTTGATGAAGAGATAGAAGAAAACAACGATGAGAAAGAGAGTAAAGAGTATTTCTGTAATAACAATCTGATCAAGATCTTCTTCAAACCTGCTCTGATACCATGTTAGTTTTATGATCAGATTTAATGCACACAAAATTAAATTCAAAATTAGACACAATAACACAGCAGATACCCTGGGAAAACCCTCCTCTTGAGGGAGAAAAAACGAGCAACAAATATATCTCTTATATATATAAGCAATGGCAACAAGTCACTTTACAATGAGGCCACACACAAGGCCAATAATTAGCACCAGCAATGGTTGTAACACAATCTAATATTGTGCCCTTCAATCTGCACTTGAGTAAACTCACACTCAGCCTTGGAAGAAATTCGCACTAGATAGAACAACCTGCACTTTATAATTCGCACTTGAGGGAAG
>VDFB02368469.1:0-18195 GCA_007258455.2 Sequoia sempervirens
AAAGAAAAGATTACAACCTTATATAGGTAAAAAACCTAAAAAAGGAAAAACCCTAGGCTTGCACACAATAATTAATAAAATAATTAATTATTATGCACCTAAAGCTAGCTTAAGTGAAAAAGAGATAAAAGGTAACTTAATTAATTAACCAGATATTGTTTAATTAATCAAGTAAAAACCAATTACTCTAACATACCAAAGATAAGACATACCTCATGAAATACTCTTTGGGATGCTCTTTAGGATGCTTCTTTGGATGTGGGTGTCATTGTTTTTCACTCACCTCAAATCTTCTAACTCTAGTAGTTGTTGTTTACAGGGAAGAAATTTTGAGGCCATTTAAAGAGGGGAATGCTCATAAGACTAGAAACAAGAAGGATGTTGTAATAAATACAATAAAACTTTTACTTCTCCAAAGTAGAACAATATTGACAATGACACATGTTGGAACCCTCTTCCAACTTTTCTTTCAAAGTATTCTAATTTAATAAATTGTATTTGTTTTAGCATACTTGAATCATTGTAAATCATATGTATGCTAATGTGAGGGTACTTTATAGAGATGAAGAGTGGATACTTTGCATTTTTCTACCTTGTTTTAAACTTGTTTAATGTCCACCAATAAAGATAATTATGGCTGATTTTGACCCTCTTAGAGCATAGATTAATCCCAAAATACTTCATCTTACATAGATAGGAACCCTCACATTGCAAGCACCACATTCCACTAATGTTCACACTTTCATGTGAGTTAAGACATGATAGTGTCTTCTGCATTCAAACTTATCTCTCACCTAAACACTTAAATTTTTTAATACATATTCCCTCTAAATTTTTTAATATATATTCCCTCTAATTTGTGATTAGTGTTTAGATTGGCCCTAGGCATGTTTATTTAAGTGGTTATATGTAAAAAGGAAGTGGGCCCTTTAGCTTCCAACACAATGTTATTTTTAGACACCTAAGCATCCACCATTATAGTTGCACACAACTACCTCTATAGCCACAACTTCCTACATTCACACCTAAGACCACACACTTCATAAAAAACTCTTCCAACTACTTTTATCAAAACATGTTATAGGTGTTTGGCTAAGGCAAGCCTCTACATGTGCTATAAGCATCATTTTTTCTCTTTTTATCATCAATAGGTAGTAGGTACAATAGCAAGCACAAATGCAGTTGACAGGGCAAGCACTTGTCATCAACAAGTAAATAAGATGCAATCACATATAGTTAAGAACACCACAGCACCTCTTGGGCACCAACATGTAAATCTAAAAATTGATAATGACTATTGATAATATTTCCACAATCCATTACTGTAAATAAAAATAGTTATAATAAAAGCTATTGCATTTGAATCAGGTGGTGGTCAAATAGATGACCATAATCCTTACACCCTAGTTACAAGGAAAGTGGCAAACAAGTAGCCGGGGCCAGCGGAGTGCCACAAAACTGAAAGCTCCGCCCCACATGAGAGCGGCGCACGGGCATGCACATCCTAAATTCTTTTCTTTTCATCGCCTAAAGTCAGCCGCGTTTTCGATTCCTTTGTAGTTGTACATCCAAAATAATTCCATACACATTCAACGTTTTGGGCCGACAGGGGGTTGACTCCCCTTCCCCAGCGTGCACCGCCCTTGCCCAACGTTTTCCATGCGCGCCCCCCTCCCGCCCGCTTTCGTACAATTTCTTTTTGGGAGTGTTTACATGGAGTTACTGCTTTTACCTGCGGTTAAATCCATGTTTAGGAATAAAGCAAATGAATGCATTGGGATTCCTTTCCCACTTTGTATGCATGATTGTGCGGACGGCATGTGGTGAGACAACGTTAACAAGTTAAAGCGTATGGTGGTCAACCACCAGCAATTGGTATAAAGGGTAATGTTTATCGGGGAGGAATTTTATAATGTGAGAGCCCCTCACACAAGTCATTATCAAGTGAAAAATTATATTATTGTAAGGGAAAATAAACCTTCTATGACTTAGGTTAATTATTCAATGCAATTATAGATTAAATTAGGTAAAGGATAAATATTTTAAATGTTAAATAAGAAAATTAAATATGAAGGATTAAAATATTTAGTTTGTGGAATAATGATTTAATAAGACTTGATGTAATGTAGATTTCACTTATTTATAAATATCAAAATTATTCGTTGTCATTATGTTTATTATTTTCAATTTTATGTAGACGTAAACTCTTTTGTAGGTTGATTTTTATAGTGAAAAGTTGATTCGATGTTGTAAAATCAATCTAGTCATGAGCCAAAATTTACATATGATACACTGATTTAGCCATCCTAATCTAGCATGAGCCCAAAATTACCAAAACTGTACCATTTTTTGATATGAAAATGTCTTAAGCCATTCCATCAAAAAGGGCCCACATCTATATGAAGATGACACACATATGTGAATTTCATAAGTAAATTTTACTTTAAAAAAAAAAACATAGTGTAAAAGGTGAATGCATTCCAAATGTGTTAGAATAAAAAAGATTATATTTTTATTAGTAAAATACATGCATCTTAATATATCAAAGTTATCTTTGTAATAGTGAAATTTGTGTTCCCATGCCAATTCCCATTTAATTTTGGGTCCATTTTGATGGAGACTTTACGTAATCATATAATGACAAGGGGATCACTCTTGTGTTAAGTTTGACACTTTAAAGCCATATTTTGTAATGGTGAAATATGCATACACATGCCAATCTCCATTTAGTTCTGACACGTTTTAATGAAATGTCTTTATGTAGTTATATATGTAATGGTGAAATTTTCATACTCATGTCAATTTGCATTTAGTTTTTAGCACATTTTGATGGAATTTCTTTATGTAATTATGTAATTAGAGAATACCTATCTTTCGAAAAAATTATATAAAAGATAAGTAAGAGATATTTTTTCATAGCATGTCAAATTATGATATTGTTATCAAGATTCAACCATGTAGGTTTTTTAGTCAAACTCATTGACCTATATTCCTAGGACACTCATAATCCATGGAAATTTAAATATTAAATGTGTTTATTTAATGTTGGTTCTCCTTTCAGAAAATGGTAAGAATAAGGCTTTAGAATGCATAATTTGGAAAATTAGAAGCTTAATTAAGTCCAATAAATTAAAGGGCCCAAACATAATTTGAAATTTTAAAGGTATACAATTTTCTAAACTACATTTAGCCCCCACTTTAGTGAGAGTATGAACTTACGCTCAGACTCACACTAAAGTAGAGAATATATGTCAAGGGAGGTCTGATTGTACAACTGTTAGAGAGATAGGATAACTAAGGATCAAGGAGGTGTCCAATCCCTCGGGATCTAATATACCATGACAAACCAACAAAGGCACCAAAAAAAACACATGTATATAGCAACAATAAAAGGTACACAAATATCCACTATCAAAATTAATGCAAAAAGAAAAAAGGAAAGGATGGATCAGCGTCCATAAAATATACTCACAAGGGCTAGTGAAGTCTGATATTCACTAGGTGAGCCCTAAGGCCAAGATGAGAAACAAAAAGGGTCTAGTGAAGTTTGATATTCACTAGGTGTGTACCCATAAAAGGTGGCAAATAGGAAGGTCACGCTAGGTCTACATGTGTGTTCTCATATGTCAACCATACCAAAATTTATATACTCCTTGATAACTTTGATAAGGTGCCACAAAATGATCAATGTGTTATGCCAATGCTACACTAAATTCAACTCTTATGAACAAAGTGAAGCCAAAAATTATAAGGTTTAAGATTACTGGGGACGAATGCAAGAAGGTTAAAACCTCAAGGAATGTTGTAATCACCTCAAAAGGTAAAGAAAAATAGTCAAAGGGAATTTGCTTAATATATGAGAGGTCTCACCTCAGAGAACATAACACTTGACATCATCACCAAGAGAGGACTAGTCGAGGAATAAAAGATTCACGCCTTAAGGAATATTAACCATAGCATTACCATCAAGAGGAATGTCATATGCCAAGAAAAGTCACATTCTTGTATGACACTAAGCCTAATATCACCACAATGAAGACACATCACATGAATTAAGAAAACCATGCACTTTGATTGATAAGGTCACACTTCCTAGGAGATGCATAGTATCATCACTAGGGTGATCCCATAATACTGGTTTACAAATTTTTTCCAAACTGGACATTGAACTAATTTTTTTAAACTAAATCTTCACTTTCAGGCACCTATAGCTGCTAAACCATGAGGAATTTGCAGATGATGCAAACTAGTGATTTGTGAAATTTTGTCTATAGATTCTAAATTTTTATTTTTTTAAATGGAATCAGATTGCATTTCTTTTTCCATCTCCTTCGAAAACTAGTTTTTAACAGTAAACACCATTTTTAAAGAGTGATGTTCACCGTATACAACATAACTTTTTTTCTATGAAGGATAAAATTCTATTTTTTTCGAATTTAGATTTGTAAATAAGATATCTAGCACTTTCATTTTGTTTCATAGTGTTTTATTGGATATTATTTTCTTAATTAAGTTTTGAAGTCAAAACAATTACAATTTAGACATAGGCAGACCGTATGCAACGTAAAAAAAATTGTATGTATTGAAATTCAATTTTTTATTTTTTTTTGGATCAATATCTAGCACAAACATATTTTTCAAAAAAAAAAATTGATAATCTACTATTTTTCCACTTGTGCAAAACAAAGAGCTTGATTTTTAGTGAAAAACCTACATTCACAAAAAATAAAAAATAAATATAATAATCAAATTAAATATATTTAAAATTATACTTTTTGGGAACCTTATAATAAGGAATACATACTTACAAAAAATAAATTTTAAATGAATTCATTTAATCCCCCAAAGGGTAAATCAAAAGTGGTTTTTTATCAGCATTTTGATAGGTGTAAAGGAGACTCTATTATAAGTATGGTTTAAAACTAGTGGGGTTCTATCCAAGGGGCTTTGATCTAAGGTGGTTTGATCAAACCCTCTTCAATTGAAATCCTTTAAATGGAACCTTTCAAGTCTTAAATCATTATATTTTATAAAAATACGTGATTTAAGCAAAAATCAAGATGTCCCAAAAAGTGTAAACCGCTATTGTAGGATCACCCACTAAGAAGAGACTATGCAAACAATAAATGGGGGACTATATATGCCTCTACTTAAAATATTAGTGTACTCGCTACACTAACATTTTAAGGAGATAGATAGGGATCACAATAATAAATACACCTAGGACAAGGCTACTTAACCCTTGTTCCCCAAGTGTAGGACAAAGATGAGCCAAGATAAATCATGATATGGGATGCCTTGTAATATAAAAGATAATAAAGTTCAATACATGTGGTAGTGAGAATGTTATAATTCTACAATTATCACGTGGCAAGGAGTAAAGTAAATAATTGTTAGTCTATTATATGATCATATTCACTTGTAGGAGGATCAAATTCTGTCAATACCTTCTTTAAAGCTTGACATTGATTGGTAAGATGCCCAAGTGTTCTATGATATGCACAGTAAGACATGTTTGTACTTTTTCCTTTCTTGTTTTCTTAGATAGGTTGTAATATAATCAGTCCAAGGTGGAGAAATTTGTCTAAGGTTCGTTTAGTTGCAATTATAGTATGGAAAAACAGTAGCTTCTTAATTTTATAAGGCTAACATTTCTTACTTGGTTAGGCAATTTTTTGATGTGAAGGCGAAGGATCTTGATATCCTAATCCCTTAGTTTCTTCAGATGGTATTTGTTCTAAAAGAGAATGGGCTTCAAGCTCATTGTGAATGTCACATCCTTGCTTTTTCAAAATTCTAAAGCCTTGGCCATAAGTTTGTTCTAAATCAATAGGTGTATTGGTAACTTTGTCCATATAGGATAAGAGAGTCTTAGATGGTATAGATTCCTTGTGTTTACTATCAATATGTGCTTCCATGTTCTTTAATTGAGATACACCTTGTGGTTCAATTTTGGGATTTAAAAGATCAAAAATGTCAAGTGGTAGAATTATGGGAGGTGTTGGTTGTTGACATGGGTTGTTAGGCCATTATATTGAGTGATAAAATGTTGCATTTTGGTCAAGGTTATGCAAGGATCTTTGTATGAATTCATGAATGCTATCTTCATCTTCAATTAAGATATCTAGTTCATGAGGACATTCATTGGGAGGTGAAGGATCATGAATGGTCTCAATTGCATTAGGATCATCACCAAACCACAACTAAAGACATCAACCAAAGATTTCAAGGACGTCCACACTTTACCAAAACACATATCCATGATGAAACTTTGTCAATGTTATGCAAGTATGTAATAATATTAAACAAATTAAAATGTAATTTTCAGATTTGAAATATGATAATTGACTGATTTAAAATGTAGAGACTTGAAAATGATGACTTTTTAATACAAATTTTGATTGTAAACAATGGGCTTAATTTTTACCAAATGAATTAGATGTAAAATACCTCAGAATATGCAATTTTTGAATCAAAAATAGAGATCTACAAGTACAAGGAATCTGAGTGAATAGAAACATAAATGTGTGCCAAAATTTGTAGAAGCACCTATACAAGGACAGGGTTTATCTAAGTGTCTGAGTTAATGTTTATTATTACTATTTCTGGTTGTAGAGTGATTTTATAGTGAGTGTTTTTCTAGAATTTTCTAATGAAATGCAAGTGCCACTATATCATAATTTGTAAATAAAAGTGACAATTTTTATTACAATTTTATATGAAATTTTGATCTAAATGACTGAAACACAAACTAATGAAAACTATGAAGCAAAATTTATGCAATATTTTGGATTTGTATGATTTTTTATTGATGCAAACGTGCAAGATGTAACCCTAAATGAAGAATGCAAAACATAATGATGCAAAACCTAGATCTAAGATTTAAAAGACTTCCAAACCAAAAAGGTATGATGATAAATGTCAAGTTCATAAAAATGAAAAGGTATGAAAAAGGGGGAAAACCCTGTCCCTTGATGTAAAGGAATGATGGTTTAAAGTCCCTCCTCCCAATATTTCATTAGAATGCACCAATCACAAAGCCAATAAATTGACTTTCAACTTGAAAGGTGAGTCAATCAGACCTGTGTTAGTGATTATTTAAGGACACAAAATGATTATGAATGATTTGTCATAACACAACTAAATGAACTATATGACCTAGTATGTAAATTGTAGATTCCCAAAGATATACATACTATAACAACACTTTGCAAGTAGATCTGAGAGATATCTAATAATGTGTGCCTATCACCAAAAGTTGATTATGATTTGTGCAAAGGGACTGATTCACCCCTGGGTGAATGGGTCCTTGATAGGGCTTCTGAAAACACTTTTTATAGTCCTCTAATGTCATATTTGAGATGCTGATTTCTAGTTACAAACTTATTAGAATGTTGGAAATAAATTATGTAACTTAGTTTATGTGTCTTGACAACTTTGATGACAAAAAATGCAACAATACAAAATTTCTCTTCAAGATCTCTTTAATATTTCTTCAACCTGTAACCTACATATATACACAAAGAGGGAAAATTTGTTTACTTTGTTTGTATGGGGATTGCCTTGGTCAAACCCCGATTTGGTGATTAAACCTTGATAAAAAGATAATAAAAGGGAAGGAAATGATGAATGAACACTTATTGCAACTCACCACCCTTCAATGGATTCCTTGAAGGATTGAAGTCATACACATCTCTTCAAAGGAATTGGATCTTGTTTGCTTGATTTGCTTGAATGCTTGAATGCTTGAATGTATGAAGACCTACAATGCTTGTTAGCCTTCACAAGACAACATGAACACACATAAACTTGGACATGATGTTAGGATCTTGATTGTTGTTGATAATGACTAATAATGCTACTCTTGAATCCTCTTGACAATAATATTTTCTCTTGAATTAGATCATTTTACTTCTTAAAGTGTTATATTTCAAATGATCAAAAGACTATGTATTTATAGGTGTTTAACTAATGTCCCAAAAAATTAGATTCCAAAACCCGACACTTACAATTTGAATTTGGATCATTAAAAGACCATCAAAAAACATATTTTAAAATGGGTCCGCGAATGGGTCCTAGCCTATATTTCTAAGACACTCACAATCCATAGCAATTTAAATATTAAATGCATTTATTTAATGTTGGTTCTCCTTTCAGATAAATGATAAGAATAAGGCTTTGGAATGCATAATTTGGAAAATTAGAAGCTTAATTAAGCCCAATAAATTAAGGGACCCAAACATAATGTGAAATTGTAAAGGTATATAATTTTCTACACTACAAAGTTATGTCACCCTTTCAACCAACAAAATAGTTTCTAGTGAAATAATTTCACCTTAAATAGCTTTGGTTGAAACTGTTTTATGCAAAACCATGTGACATGTATATGGTTTTAGGCGAAATCTTTTCACCAAAAATCATCAAATAGATTTTTTAAATCAAAAACTAAAGACGGTTTCATTTCATATGCAAGTTTTTGAGAGGAACACTTTCATTTGAGAGGGTTTTTCTTGAAACCCTTTCACCTGAAACTGTCTATGTGGTAGCTTAAGTCCTCTTTTGGGGAAATTAAGAAAAAAATCAACTTCATCTCTAGATTTCTCCAACTACCTAGGGGTACTTTCATGAAAATATAAAAATACCCTTTTACAGATCTTGGAGTTTATAATCCAAAAATATTTCGTGTTTTGATATTTTGATTAGTCTTACTATATGTTTTTTAATTGTAATTAGATTTTTATAATCAAACGTGGGGCTGATTAATTTTTTTTATATAACAATTTTTTTTTTTGAAAAATACATGATGCACCAGTGGAGAGAATGCTCTCCAAGAGGGTATATACATTTTTTTAAATCATAAGAAATTTAGAAAAAGGTTGACGTCCCATGAAAACTATGACATTCTAATTAAGATCAACTTTAAAAATTATTAAAATTTACATATTTATCATTTTTTTTACATGCAGTAAACTTTCAAGTAATCTATGTAGAGAAAAAAATCAAAGATTTTTTTTGTGATGTCCCATTGAGGTCTCTTTAAAAAAAACAATTATTTCTTTATCTCAAATGCATAAGAAAATGTATCGAAACTATTTTTTTAACTATAAACATAAGCTACATTAAGAGTTTTGCATTTCATTAGTATGCATCATTTTAAAATTCAATCAATTTTAGGTGGTTGAAGTTAAAAATGTGTATTTGTGTTGGTCATTTCCTTAATAAAAAGTGTGAAAAAATAATGTACTTTTACCCTACACAACTAGTAGAAATAATTTATAGCATGCTTATCAATAAGCCATAAAGATTATAGATCTTACAAGTTTTTAGTGCTAAGATTGCTTCATTCATTTTTTTCTTTGTGAATCTACCTCTCCTCCCTCTTTTGCTATATCCACTTTCGTCATTATGCCACCGATAGTATTATATCCCCAATTCTACTAATACAGCATCCCATGTTATTCATCCTTCCTCAACTTGCAACCCTCTTTATAGACTAAATATAATTTTACTCCTCTCACTATACTCACATCCCACATGATATTTTATAACTCTAGTATTATTTTACCACCAATATGCAACCTACTATACTTAGTATTCCTCTTGCTTGTGTCATTCCTACTTCTACTATTCCTTATTCAATTCCTTCAACCATGTCCATGTATAAACCTTATTGCAAGTATTCCACCATGCCTATTTACCAACTCATTATCTCTTTCATTCCTCACACCAATTATACACATACCTATTCCATAGTTATTACATCTTCTCATTCTAGTGGACCCCAAATTTCACTTGTTAATATTACTTCCTCTACCCTAGATGCACTAATCCAAAAGATAGATTAAGTGGAGAAAAAGTGGATACACAATATAATGGACAATACAATCATGAACTTAAGGATGTTATACATACACCATTGGTATTTAATATTGTAATGCATCATCTACCTATGGTTCTTGTGGCACCTTATTTTTAAATGTATAATAGAAAAGGTGACCCAAGAACATACTTACAATCCTTTATTGTAGTACGTGTTGATTTCTTATATGATGATTAGTTATTCTCTAAGTTATTTCATAGGAATTTTAAAATATTGTTCTATTGAATGGTTATTCTCACTACCTCATAGATATATACACATATTTGATGATTTGACTAAGTTATTGTTGAAATAAAATTCAAAGTCAATACATGTTCCTTATAGTTACCATCCATAATTTATTTGAGTGTGTTCAAGGACCATATGAGTATACCAACTATTATGTTATAATATTTTTGTCCATGTGTCCTAAAAAATTTACCCCATTATGTGATCTTGGGTTATAAAAGTTCTTTATCAAGGGATTACTTCAACGAATTATAGATAGTGTGTATCTTAACAGTTTTACATATTTTATGGGTCTTTGTACACATGTGAAAATGGTTGAATTCAAGTTACTAGAAAGAAATTCCTTCAAATATAGACCATTAACCAAAAATTCTTCTTCACATCATTTAAAATACCAAAATCAAATTATTTTCAAATAATAATTATTCAAAGGAAGGTGTTAACCAAGTCACTACTAATGATTTGACTTCCTTTATTAAAAATGCTCCTTGGAGACTTACAAAATTATAAGGATCCTTGGATAATATAATTCAATGTCTATTAAGAATTTATTTGATTAGTCTTCCTCATATTTTTCTATTGGATCCAAATAAGGCACTTCCAAAAGGTTATACCACTTCAAATAAATTATAAGAAGAAACCATTTTGTAAATTTCAAATATTCAAAGGTCACTATGCATAACCGTGCATGGGTCTACAATATAAGCTACACTATATCATAATAGCAAAAACAAGTCATCCCACACAAACAAAAATTTTACAAGAGCTAAAACATCCAAGTAATCCATTAGAACATGAAAACACAAAAAACTGAATAAAATGTAACTACAGGAAAATATTAAAAAACTACATGGATTGTTGTGAATAGCTTTGAAAGACCATCCCAACTTCGTTGGAATCATGAAAAACAAAGAAAAGGGCCAAAATTTGTGAGCTCACGAATGAAAGCAACACATCTGACTTTGATAGGCGATAAAATGTACTAGCAACAAAATCTGAGAAAAAACCAACACCATTGGATAGTGCTCAAACTATCTTTTTGATGATATCTCATTTGCCCAATTTTGATAATCGAACAAAAATTTATTCTGATTTTCCCAATATTGCAAAAAAAGCAAGAAAAATATCCCCTAGGGCTAGGTGTTGGTCGCCCATGTGACCCTAGGGTGGTAAGGGCTTAATTTAATAAAAATAAAAATAAAAAATTGAAAAAAAGCATCATACAGTACATGCACCAAAAATTTTCCCAACTTCAAAAATTGTTAAAAAAGTAATGAAGTTTCTGATTTTTCTCTTATAACCCTAGTTGAGAAAAAAACTCAAAAATGGAGAAGGGTTTGGCTGAATTCATGCTCTAATACCATGTTAGAAATGTGAATAAACACAAGACACAAGATCAAACAATGAACAAAAACACCTCCCGCACAACAAATCTACAAAACATTAATTTTTTATTCCTCAACTAGAAAATAGTTACAGAATGAACCTCAAGAGTCTTCAAAGAGATCAAGAGATAATATAATAAGGGTAAGTGCTTTATAGGAACAACCCTAAATGATAAAGGGATTAGATCATGAAAAGTTTCAACATCCTATGTGATGAGACATAATGATCTAAGAAAATCTCACTCTAGTTAACATAAAATAGCACTCCTAAGTTTAGCTTAAGTACATGAAATGAATTAGGCTAATAATCAATTAAATATTAATTAACTATTAGCTAATGGATAATTACTCTAACAATTTTCCCTTATCTCTATTTTTTCTTTAACATTTAGATGTCTTCTTCTTGTCTAACTCCACATATAGGACTAAGAACATGTCTTTTTAATATCTTGAGGTTTACCCATGAAAATTAATGTCTTTTGATATCCAAAAAACCCACCAATATACTCCATGAACCCATATTTCTCCATGAAATATTTGTTCAATTATATTATCCTCTTTTGGAACTCACTCATTTACAATTTTTCATGTAATTCCATTGGAGAACTTGATCTTAAAAAAAGTAATTAAGCTATTTCTTAAGGAGTTTCTTGAAAAACTTTGACTTCAAAATGAGAGTTGTCTTTCTACATTCAAGGGATAATGCATAATTATCATACCATGTGATACCTTGGCCTGATAACTTGAACATGGAAACCAAAATTTTATAATGAAGAGTAGGTTGAAAAACAATAAAATACATCTCCATATAAGGTATCCACCAATTTAATTTTTTTGTGTTAATTTCTACATCATATTTGTGTATGTCAATTTTTATTTTAGCCTTAAAATACTATGTGATGCCTCTCCCTATTGTAGTTTATTCTTTATTGATTCAACCTCTTCTTCCTTGAATGCTTTAGCATTCCATACTTCTCAACTAACATGCTTGTATTAATTTCTCAATCCAATCCATCTTCCTCATTGTAAGCCGGATATTCTTGCTACACCTTCCTCTAGTCTTCTAAAATAGAGTTGTCCTTCCTCTTTGATGAGCACAATCAATTCCCAAGTAAATTTGGTGCAACTAAGGTTCACACATAACTCGATGGATAAAGTATACACCAATCAAGTATCCATTTAGTTCATGTTGATACTGCATTTACATATCAACCTAGGGAAATATAAATTGGCATGGTGTTGGTAATATATGTGTAACATTGGTTTCTGAGGAAATTGAGGCTCTAATGTTGTGTATAAGGAAGAAATAAAGATCATAAAATATGAAATTAAATGCTTGTTGCACAAAGGAAATCTACTCTAGATGTGGAAAGATTTTAAGAACAAATTAATATAGAAATTAAACATTAGAAGCTACAAGTTGATGTAGATGCTACAATTTGATCATTCTCAAGTTAAGATACTACAGCAAAATTATGAATTGAACTAAAAGTGCAATAACCTATACTAACTAGGATAGAAACCTAGTTGTATTCCACCTCAAGCGGACCCTTTCTTGGGTAATCTTGTGCCTTCCTTTCTTTCTCTAAGTAAAACTATTGACTAAATCAAAATGCTTTAAATACTCATAACAAATTGGAGATGAAAGGAATCATGGGATAGAAATTCAATCTTCAATCAAACTCAACAAGTTATATTACATTCAACTATGCTTTATATCTACTAATTTCTATATCACTCTAGATAATTTTCTCTCTCCATTTTTTTCTATTATATAACACAACTATTGTTGAATTTATCCTACTACTCTCAAGCATGTAGGAGGAGGATGTCTATTTGGAAGTAATAATCAAATTAGAAAAAATAATTTAAACATGTAGGAAACACATTAAACCATCATGTAAATATAATATTTTTATGCATGCTCATAAGGATAAGTCCATTAGAAAATATAAGTATGATTAGATTAAAGAATTCAACTTCATGCAAGCTCCATTTGTCCATTTTAAAAGTCAACAAAGTTTGTCTTGTGTACAAGAACTCTATATCCCTTGCTTTTCTACAAGCACACTATTATCCTTGGCTACATGGAAGCTACAATCATAGTTGTAGGCATGCTACAGTCATGACTATAGGCATGCTATAATCATAGTTGTAGGCATGCTACAATCATTGGTATAGGAAAGATACAACCATGGCTACAAGTTGTAGACCCTTGTGATGGGTAGGTGGCTAACTCTACTAAAATCATTTTGTTGCACTTGAACACTCATAAGAATTCCAATTACTACAACTAAGATAATAAACACTCTATTATTCTCAAAATAATTGTATTTAATATATAATCATCCAAAAAAAAGCATAAATGTAAAAACTAGTGCTTTATCAAAGTATTAAAATTAAAACTTGGTTATTTAGAGGATGTGAATGTGTGTGATACAAATAAAAATAATGAAAATGGGTGTTTGATGAGAAGCTCATTAATCCTCTCCTTTTCTAGTCATATTTTTTTATAGTCCTAGTACATTGCCTTGTTTTAATCTTGAGTTCATAATGAACCAAAACAATAATACCACTTGCCCTCACAACTAGCATTAACTTTCCACAACCTTTTTCAATAACTAGGAATTTGTTGCTCTACTACTATGATTCATCAACCATTGGATTAATAACCCTAGTGATGCATCATTCATGGATTTGTATATTAGTTCTTCTATTACAACTCTTAGCACTCCATCCTAATGACCTTTTCACTTGTACCAATAATGCATATTCAAATAACAAAATAATTAAAAAATATATAGTGAAATTACATAGTATATAGAATATATAATACACTATTTTATTGGAGAAAACCCAAATGGATGGAAAAATCTAAGGGTATACTAACATCACATTCACCAATCAATTGATAGTACATGAATCACCACAACAATGGTATTAATATAATTGTAATATGATCTTGCAATCTCCTATATCTCTATTATGCTCTTGTAACTCACAAGAACCATAAACACCCTCTACATTTTGAATCAACAACTAAAAGTGTTTTCCAAAACCAAACCTACTAATGAAGTTCCTTTAATACTATGAATCATTTTCTAGTCACACAAAAATGAAATATGAAAGGTTTTCCTAGAATGGAAATAATTTTCCATTTGAAACTATTTAACTATTTACCCACCACTTGCAAAGGTAATCGTATCCACAATAGTTGCTAGCAAGGGGCGTGAAATGTTGCCTACCAAAAAGGAAATGAACTACCACAACTCTATCATGATAAATGAATATATCAACACCAAAACATGTCAATCACTACCCTAAATTTTGTTGGCCAATAATGAAGAAACGAATGTGACCAAGATAAAATCAAATGATCAATTATAAAAGTAAAAAATTACCTCTTTAAATCCTTCTATTCTGAGGACCTTCTAGTCCAATTCTAATCTCCTAGAATTGAGTTTTAATGAATGAAAGTATGGATGATTAATTCCATTGACTTCATGATGATGTTTTGAATCACCTCCAAGATGTCTTCAACCATGTATTCATTGTTTTCTTTTTTGACACTTCCAACATTGTTGAAAGTGGTGTAAATTGCTCAAGATAATGACTTAAATAGAAGGTTTTCTCCCAACAACTTGTATGAGATCAACATCACACCCATAAATGATATTGTGTAATTTGGAAGACAAAATAACACTTAAAACATGTTCAAGAATCACCTACAATATTGTTAGAAAAGATTTCTATTGTTGTAAGTGTACTTGCAAACACTTACAATAATACATAATTATTGTTAGAGTCGCTACAAATAACCTTTTTCTACAAGTTTACTTATAACATGTGTTTGACTATGGTATCAACCCAATCTGTACATCTCAACAAATTTTTAGATTAGTTCTCAAAGATCTCTGGGTGCTGCCACAATAGTGGTTTACACTTTCTAGGAGATCCTGATTTTTGCTGAAATCACATATTTTTAGAAAATATAATGATTTAAGCCTTGAAAAGTTCCATTTAAAGGATTCCAATTGAAGAGGTTTTGATCAAACCACCTTAGACCAATCCCCCTTAGATAGAACCCTGCTAGTTTTAAACCATACCTATAATAGAGTCTCCTTTACACCTATCAAAATGCTGATAAAAACCACTTTTGATTTACCTTTTAGGGGATCAAATGAATTCATTTATTTTATTTTATTTTTGTAAGTATATAGTCCTTATTATAAGCTTCCAATAAAGTATAATTTTAATTAAATTTAATTTGATTATTATGTTTATTTTTTATTTCTTGTGAATGTAGGTCTTTTACCGAAAATCAAGCTCTTTGTTTTGCACATGTGTAAAAATAGCATATTATCAAAAAAAATTGAAAAATATGAGTGCACCAGATATTGAAGTCCTTGATCCAACAAAAAAGGAAAAATTGAATTTCAATACATACATAAAAAAGTTACGTGTTATATGGTTTGCTTCTGTCAGAATTGTAATTGGTTTGACTTCAAAACTTGATTAAGGAAAAAATATTCAATAAAACACTATGAAACCAATTACAAGCATTAGATATCATAGTTACAAATCTAAATTCAAAAAAATAGAATTGTATCCTTCATAGAAAAAAAGTTATGCATTATACGGTGAGTGTCACTCCTGAAAAATGTAGTTTACTAAAAAAAACTAGTTTTCGAAGGAG
The DNA here is from genome assembly GCA_007258455.2 of Sequoia sempervirens. Lineage (NCBI taxonomy): Eukaryota > Viridiplantae > Streptophyta > Pinopsida > Cupressales > Cupressaceae > Sequoia > Sequoia sempervirens. The sequence continues at coordinate 16,190 of VDFB02368469.1, forward strand.
ATGGAAAAAGAAGTGCAATCTGATTCTAAAATTTTTGAAGAAAAAAATACTTAGAATCTACAGAAAAAATGTCACAAATCACTAGTTTGCATCATCTTCAAATTCCTCATAGTTTAGCCGCTATAGGTGCTCGAAAGTGAAGATTTAGTTAGAAAAAAATATTTTAGTGTCCAGTTTGGCCAAAAATTGTAAACCAGTATTGTGGGATCACCCCTCTACTATTAGCACTTTATTTGACTTATAAAACTTTCATTTCCTAATCCCTTGTAACCCATCTCTCATCGTGTCATCATCAAAAGGAAAAATATGTTTCTAGAAAAGTTAATAAATGCCCATCTCTAATGGAATATGTAAATGCATGTGAATTGAGTACCAATAATCCATGATTGATTGTGAGGGTTCCAAATAATAAGTACCAAGTTATTGGTTATTCTCTTAATTATCATCACCTCGAAATAAGGAAATGATTGTGATATCTAGGGTAGATGAAACACTACCCAACCAATGAGAAAAATAAACATTTAGATCCATAAAGAGGTTGCTTTTTCATAAGGAGAAACTACCACCAATAATGAAATATAATTTCTAATACCACTAGGAATGTCAACCATCACCCAAATGTTGACAAAGAATAATACTCAAGTAAGTTAATAGTTGTACACATGAAAAAGGGATAATACCACCAAGAATAAAAAGGAAAATTAATCTAAACATTATCCAACTCACTTTTCTATTAGTCACTCCTTCAAATTATCTAGCCTTCTCTTATGTCATTTTTAAAAATAATTCTACTACCATGTTTTCATGCATCAACAATGTATGTATAGTCATTGCCTTGCATATAGTCTCCATAATGTCAAATACCTTGAGTTTCATGCTAAATACTCACTTCTCCATGTCATCTATCACTTTATAATATCCATACTAACTAATCAACCAACTTGTAGAATTATTGTAAGCAATATTATTTCTCAACCCAAGTGTATCCAATAGAAGAAATTCTTATTCATTGCATTATATCTAAACCCACACTGTGAAGGCTCCTAAGTAACTTGGGTTACTCATGTCACTAATCTAAGTTAACTTGAATCCTTTTTAGATCACTTACATATTTTTATATGAAATCCAACAACAATAGAGAACACCTAAAACACTATTTCAAGTTAAATTGAAACTTAATTAAGTACATATAGAATTGTTCTAGGTCACCATGCAACCAATATGGAGCTCCTACAACACTAGTATGTTCAACGCACCACTTTAGGTGACTTAGTAGTAGCAATCCTACTTGGTCCTAAATAATTGATTCAAATTATGGTTCAATCACCCTATTACATTGATGGGCACCAAGCTTCCCACGTACTATATTGCACACATCCATTTCCATACCTTGTTCCTAGATACCCTACTAGATTGGGGACATCTTGCCTCTCCCATCCTTAATTTTGATATCATTATTTATCTCATTACATTGGGAGATATTATTCCTTCCCCATACCATCTTACACTTTCTTGCTTGATCACACATCTAGAGATTTTTTACCACTAGGGACTTATTGCCTTACCTTGATCATTATGTGCTCACATTCTTGAAGCAATATTAGGGGAATGTTCTTTTTCTATCATTCTATATACTTACATGGGCATCTCTAGCCATGCATGGTATCAAACCATTTTCATTTTCTTCTATTAGGGTTAAATTTTTGTTCCTTCATGCTTATCTCCATCTCTTGTGCTTACCACACTTATCATTCATGTTACAACCCAATCAATTTACCTAAAACACCACTAGTTTTTTTATTTTTCAAGTTAAAGTTTTCATTGAATTGTATACTTAAGTACTTATATCCATATAAGATAGGCATTCATCCAATTCAAGCCAAGCATCCAACCTTACAGGTTAAGTTTCATCCATATTAGATAGGAATTCATCTACCCAAATGGAGTAGGAATCTATCCATATAGGATAGATATATGCTTTGTCTAGAGACATAGACTAGTTGAGG
>VDFB02368470.1:0-24445 GCA_007258455.2 Sequoia sempervirens
CATAATTAAATGAAATATTTAATTATGATTTGAAGAAAGCAGAAGATCTTTAATTAAATAAAATATTTAATTAAATTTGAAGAAATGACATGTGTATGAAATTAATTAAATAAAATATTTAATTAATTAGAAGAAAGTTTTAAATAGAAGAAAAGAAATATTTAAATTTAATTAAAACAAAAGATTTAATTAAATTGAAAAGATGATAATTAATTTAAATAAATAAAATGTATTTATTTAATTAATCAAGTAGACATGTGAAATAATTAAACAAAATAAATTTATTCAATTATGGTGGGAGAATAAAATGAATGAATCATATAATTAAATTAATTAAATTTAATTACATGTAGAAGACTTTAGAGAAATTAATTAAATAATAACATTTAATTGAATGTCAAGATTAATTAGACATGACCAATTTTATGCACATACAAAACTAATCACAACCAAGTCAAGTACTCATAAGAAGGGTCCAAAGAGGGTTTCACAGATTTACATCCAAGAATAACAAAGATTATGAAAGATAACAACAAGATTTACTTTCTTCTCAAGAACCGACAACCAAAACAAAAGGAAACTCAAAAACTTAAACAAGAAAAAAATTCCTTAAGACTAAGAGAGAGGAACCGGTGACACCTATGGTTCACACTGCTGCCGACTAATTTTTGCAACCTGATCAAACATTTTAGCATTCACCAAACTATCATGATTCCTTCCAAACCTGTCATGCCACCACAAGACTTTCCTTGACCAAGTTCTTCAATTCCCTAACTATTTATGTCGTGCCCTAGCCCAAGCTCTAGGGCTCTCCATAAAACAGGCCTTACAAAAGACTTTTAAAAAAACCCTTGAATACAACTTTATGTTACATATGATATTTATCTTCCAAGCCCTTAGTCTTTGATTGCATATAAGCTTGATATTTACTTCATATTGTTCTTTGTATGGTATGGTGTGAATCTTGTTATGATACATGAAGGTATGTTTGAGCTATAGATAGATAAAAATATGCGAGATTTACAAATATGGATGACCTAGGTGGGTGCAACAAAGAAAGGAATGTGACACATTGATTAGATGCAAGCAAATCATATAAATGGCTTATGAAAAGTATTCGATATGGGAGGAAAGGATATGAAAGGTTGGATATGCAAATGAATGGAATGGAAATTATATCAATTCATCATTTTTGAGTTGTACGTAGAAAATGATATGCAAGATATAGAAATATGAATGGCCTAGGTGGATCCAAAGAAGAAAGGAATGCAATGCATTGATCTGATGCAAGGAAAGCATATAAATGGTTTATGAAGTGTATTCGATATTGGAGCAAAGGATATGGAAGGCTAGATATGGAAATGAATGGAATGGAAAGGCTATGAAGTGATCATTTCTTTCATCATAGAGTCGAATGATTCCCCCTTTTTTATTGGTTATGCTTTTTGTAATCATCATAGGGCGGACTAAATTGATACATACACATAAGAAAAACTCATGCCCCATTCCTCACTCTCCTTCGTACACAACAAGGTGTAGAGATCCTCAAGCTTCCTCAGAATGTGACAAGAAAAGAAAAGATATAAAAAAATAATGATATTGATGGAGACAAGAGACAAGAGTTAAGATAAAGCACAAGTTGTCATGCATGCAGTATGAAAATGATAAATATGCAAGATCATGAAAATGAAAAATGCAAATGCTAATGCATATGATAAGGACCAGTACACAAAACAATTGTAGGATAGAAAACACAATGGGTTCTAACTCAGTAAAGCCCAATGTTTTAGTATGTTAAAGAGTTTATGGTTTGTTTAAATGTTTTAGTTATAACAATGATAACACAATGATAAATAAGAATTTGAATGATAATGATAAACAAGATGTTATTCCTTAGTCAAGCCGAAAACCAAAGGACATATAGATGGATAGGGATCAATGATATGGGTAAATGATAGGACATGTAAGGATACACCTTATATGGAGGATGAAGATAGATGGGTCAAAGTATGGAATGCTATCATGGGTGGAGGGATCCAATGACAAGGGAACTCGAAATGTTTACTCTTATACAAAGGAGAAATAGAGGACCTATGAAGGACTATAACAATGTATTTAAGTCCACCTCCAAATTGTAGGATGGAAAACACAGTGGGTTGTAGGTTGTATATCATGCAGTGTTTCCAACTTGCAATTATACGTAGATAGTATGGTTGCAATGAAACTATTGTGATTTTTAGACATTAAGAATTTCGTGAAACTCACCTAAATTTTTTATTACAACTCTTTGGTGGACTAAAATCTGGGTTTCAAAATCATGATATGATGGTAAATCAAAATGCACTGAATATTTGCAGGTTGGAAAACACAATGTGGGATGTCAGCACATGCTTTTATGAATCTCCCACTTGAAATAGGACATGTACATACATGAGTAATGATTATCCCTTTTAAAAAAATCCAAGCCCATAAAATTCACCTCCTCACCATTCACTTCGGCCAATAGGAAGAGCACTTCACTGAAAAACATCCCCTTTGCAGCATCTAAATTGCTGCAAACTGATGCACTAGGAAATACAAATGGCATAGGAGGAAATGGTATGGGCTTGGATTTGTTTAAAGGGATAATCATTACTCTTGTTACTCATGTATGTACATGTCCTATTTCAAAGTGTTGTTCCGTGATCCACTACTCGCATTACACAATTCCTCCTCCACCAACCTCTAATGCAAACCTATTGTTGTGCATCTTAAAATTTTATCAGTTGTGTAACAACACCTTTCACTTTTGACCTATCAATTGTGCAACAACACTTGTGACTTGAGACATTGATCAGTTGTGCAACAAGACCTTTCACTTTTTCCCTATTATTTGTGCGAGAAAACCTTCCATTGTTGTCTTTGTTTTATGAAATTCCCATCTTTTAGATTGCAGCTCTCTCCAAACATCATTAAGCTCCTCTTCTTTTCATCATGATAGCTTCTTCTTGTGTTTTAATTCCTTTTCTAAGCGGTTAATTTTAGTCTTCGCTTGTTCTACTCCACTTTGAGCATTTCCAACTATTGTTTTTGTAGTGTGTTTATGATTAGAGTATGCAAATGTTTCTTTTTGCAAGCTTGTTAGGGAACTTGTTTTCCTTTTCAGATACAAATTTCATGCCTCCACCTAACTGATTCTCTTTTTTTGCACTTAGATCTGATATTGCCTTTTCCTTATCATCCATTTCCAATTGTATTTGTTCCATGGAATTGCTAACTTCAAGAATGCTTGCCTTAATTTGTTCAACTCCACCTATAACATCATATTTGTACACCCCTCCGTTTTGGCTCTTTGATTGGCATTGTTCTTCCCTGTTATGATTGTGTCTGATTATGCTTTGACTTTGGAACTAGGTTGCTTTTGATTGCAATTGTTATACAATGTGGATGTTATATTTTGATGTGATGTTATCCTGATGTTATCTTTATGACATAATTTGGAGTAACTTAGAAGATATTTGATTAAATGATGTTTCATGCTATTGATCATATCTTTGATGTTAGATGCGTTAGTTAGAGACATTGTATTGGTGAAGGGGACGAGATTGTATCACTCGCTTGCGAGTGCCCTACAATTATGAGATTTCCTCTTCACGGTGTGTTTGATCATATTATGTATATATGCACGTTCGACAAGCTCTTTGTTGCAGGTTGCCAGGTACATGACATCAACTCCACCTGGTTTCCAGGTTTGAGCGTGTCCATTGACCAACGAAAATCAATTGGGAGATAGTAGCTAGGTTTTTCTATGTCAAGCCACCACCCTAGTCACAGTGTGTCATCGGGTTGGTTGTTATGTTGCCATGTCTCCGTGTTCTTTATTTTAATTCAAGTTAAATGGCTTATGTTGCTTAACTATTGATTAAATGCTTTTGATTATAATGCTAGGAATGTTACTTTATTAATTAATTTAATTTAGTTAATAAAATAATCTAATACTGGATTAGATTTATTTTATTGATTAATTAAATTAATTGTGGAATTGATTAAGTTATTCCTTGAATTAAAAGTGTTAAAAGATTTAAATTAGTTTGTGTGAAAAGAAGGTTTTAAAATATGTTGAATTCTATTTAGAAAATTGAAAATTGTTTAAGTTATTTAAAATTCCAAATATTTTCAATGCAATGACTTTGGGGTAGAAAATATATTTTTGGAAATAGTTGACTTTTTTGGTAAAAGATATTTGTGAATTTGAAATTGGAATTTGTATTTGAATTTGAATTAGAAGTTGAATTTGAATTTGAGGTTACAATTTAATTTGAATTTGAGTTTGCAAATTGAATTTGAATTTAATTTGAACTTGAAATTTAATTTGATCTAAATCTGAATTTGAGTTTGAATTTGAATTTGGGGAGATATTATATTTCATTTTGGGGGTTTTATTTTGGGGTGTGGTTTTTGGGATGAGGATTTTGGTTTGCAAAAAATGAGAAGAGGGTTTGGATCTTTGTTGGAGAAAATCTGGGATCTGGAAGAGGAAGCTTGAAAGGAGTTCTAAAATTTGTTTTGGCAAGCACTCAACTTCAAATTGTTTTCTAAAAAACTTCATAATCACAAGTATTCTTCCTTGTTGTATTGGTTTTGAGTTTTGAAATTGCAACTTAAAAGCTTGGTTTTATGCAATTTGAAACCCTCTTGAAATCATGGCAAAATAAAACAAAGAATGAATCAAACCATAGAGAATTCAAACAATAGAAATGAAATAGAAAAGAAACCAAAAGAAAATTTGTAAAACCCTCTTTTTAGATTGAGAAATTTTCCAGAAATCTGAGTTCTTGGATTTGTGCTCAAAAAGAATTCTTTCTATTGTATTTTTTTCTGAGAAAATTGTACAAGTTGATTTTTAAAAAAATGGAGATGGATCTATATATATATACACATATGTCTTTTAAATTCTGGAAAATTTCTTATTTTCAAAATTTTTGTTTGCTGGTAAAATCCGTCAAAATCTGGGGAAGGGTTTTTTATTTTCGTTTTTAAACGAAATTGGAAAAAAAATTAAAAAATAAAATTTTATTGTTTTTGTGGGGGCTACCCACAGCCACCCCCCATCCCCCATCCATGGGGGCGCTGGCTGTGCAACACTCCCCATGGATGGGTAGGAGGCTGCAGAGCAGCCACCAACAGGGCCGCACCCCTGTGAAGGCTGCGTAGTAGCCACCACAGGGTGCGTCCCTGTTGGGTGCTGCGTAGCAGCCACAGGCCTTTGGGCCTTTATTTTTTTATAAAAAAATTAAATACATTAAAATTTCTAAGCTTTATTTAATTTTAATTTATAATATATATTTATTATAATATTTATATAATATATATATTATATATTTATTATAATATATATATATATATATATTATATTTATTAATTTTAAATTATGTATATGGATATTAATATATATTTAATGAATATATATTTAATATGGATTTTTCAAAATATAATATATATAATGTGTATATATATATTATATTTAATGTTTTCTCGTTTTCGCATTAAGTTGTAAAAAAAAAAGAAAATGGAATTTTAAATTGGAAGTTTTTTTTTAAAATAGAAATATTTAAGAATAAATTGTATTTAAGATATGTTCTATTTTAAATATAATTTATTTAAGAAGTTGATTTTATCGTCAAAGATGAAATAAATTGAGTTCTTTTATTTAATTGATTTTAATTAAATTTTGTCTTAATCGGGAAATCATGGAATTTTAAATGATATTTTGGAGGCGTGCTTTTAAATGATAATTGAATATCTAAAAATAGGAATTAATTGGAAATGATTATCGCATTGGTATAGAGGAAATGAAATTGACAAATGATCAAATGTTTTTAATTAAAATATTGATTTTGATTTTGACTAAATTATTTATTTTATGTTGAAATATAGATTAAGTGACTTGACTAGTGTTTATTTATTAAAATATCCCGATTATGAAGATAATTGTTAAATGAAGAGTTAATGATTGACTTATTACAATCAAATGACCTTATTTATTAAAGCTTTTGAATATGGAATTTAATTATGAAACTAAGAGATAATGAAAGATTTATTTTAATCAGATGGTTTTAATCATTAAATTTTGATTATGGAACATAATTGAGGAGCTTAGAGTTAATGCATGATTTATTTTAATCAGATTATTTTATTTATCAAATGTTTGATTTAATTATAAATGGGTTTTGTTTATTACGGTTAATTGAGACAAAGGATTTATTTTAAACGATAAATTTTTAATAGTTAAATGATTTATTTGAAAAAGGGAGATTTTAAATAATCAAATGATTTTACTTCAAAGGTTGATTTTATTAAGAAATGTGATTGAGAAACGAAATATAATTATTGGTTTAAACTCCTTAAGTTGTCAACTTGCTTTGAGCTACTATTGAGTTGTGCGAATAATGTTAGTTATTTACTTAATTTCTTGTACGACGTAATTAACTGACTTATTATTTATTCCAAATGATTTATTAATCAAGTAGTTTTATTTTTAGCATATGATTGCAAAACTTAGAGAGAACGATTGATTTAAATTTTAACCAGATGGCTGCATTATTAAAGTGTTTTGATTATGAATATGGTTGTGAAATTTAGAGTAAAAAATCTGTTCCTTGAATATTTCTATGTCGTGAAAAGAGATGGGATCAATTGATTGGATAATTGCAAGTCATGAAAACTGTGTTTGACTGGATTTAGGAAATCCGAACATTAGCGTACCTAATGTCTGAAATGTTTTTAGTGTTTAATTGTTCGCCTTCGATGTTGTGGAATGAGAGTGAATGTTTTGAGAGTCTTCGAGATATGGGTTCATTTATTGGTATGGGTGGTTGTACGTGAGTCAACCCTTGATATGTACTTTGGTTTCCGTGTTATGAGAAAAGTTTGTTTGTCAAAATTACATCTTTAGACATTTAAAGAACGTGTGATTATATGATTGTTGACTTTAAGTCATTTCTTGTTGATCATGTAAGTCTTCCAGTTGTGTTTCTTGAGATGATGTTGTTGCCCTTGTGATTGGTTATTGTCTTTCTTGGGTAGTGCACGCTTTGGTTTGAGTTTTGTACATCTGTAGTGATGTGTTACCTGTTGAGGTGTATTGATTATGTGTGATAAGTGTTAGTGCATTGGCTACCCTTGGCATGTGGTTGAGTTATGTGTTGTCGATAGGGGAGTGGCTTTCAAATGAGCGCCGGGCCCAAAGTGGTTCCAGGATAACTCATGTGAGAGTCAGTTAATTAAGTGAAAATTAAAATAACTTACTAGGGAGAGAGTAGCTTTGAACATTAAATAAGATAATTTAGCCTCACTCATTGGCTCAAGGGCTTGTACGAGACTTGAGATGAGTCGGGAAGGCCTGGAATGGCAAGATCGTTATCTTGTCTTTACGAGAGATAATCGATTCCTCTCTGGTGTGCATGTGGGGCCGGGAGTCGGTTGAGGTTTCTAGGATATCCCTAGGGGGGTCGGGACCTAGGAAGACTTGCTAGGAGATCCCATGCAACCTTTGCGATGACACTCCTCCTATGACAGCAGTCGGTATGGTGTTGTACCGTTGGTTTTTTTATTGTACAGTGATTGTACTCGATTTTGTACTCTAGAAGCATTGTAACCATGATGTTAAGTGATGTGGTATATGTTCTTGTTTGCAGTTCAGTTTTTGTGTTAGCCTGTGTCTAGTGGTAGATGGTCTTGTCTAGGAAATCCTTGTTACTATCTCCTAGCACGGAGGGAGTGGGGCCTTTGGGTTCCATGTGGTCGGGTGGCGTGCATCTTAATCCGTTGGTACTTCTTCTTGTTTGTGTGGTCGTGATTTCTAGTTGGAGAGCTCGTGGGAATCAGTTTCTTCTCATGCTTGTTCTCTCAGTTCTTATTGTATTTTATTACCCCTCATTTGTTATCGAGGTGGAATTTGTAAATTGTAATCATGATTATTGGATTTACCTCATTCGGGAATGAGTGTTGTAATCTTATTGTTTAAATGTTGTTAATTGGAATCTTGAGGTATTTTTATCCTTGTTGTAATTTATCTTGTATGGGATGTATGTAATCTTAATTCTGTAAGTGATTAATGTTTTGGTTTCAGTTGATGTTAATTGTTGTTTGGGTTTTAAGTAATCTTTGTCTCGTGGCCTTAGAGGTTGTTGGCAATATGTATTCATCTTACATGTTATTTGTACTTAAACAAAAAAAAAATTGGTATGTTTAAGTAATGAATTGAAACTTCCTCTAGGGTTATGTATGGGCATTACACGTACATTACAAGCATTGCTTTTCAAGGTATCCAAAAAGGCCCCAAAAAAAGGTGAGACTGGTAGTGGGTCACTAAGTCATGTATTATTGGTGCGTTGATGTGGCATCACATGATTTGTCAATTTGTGTACTTTTTGGATAAAAGTGTTTTGAAATTGGATATTAAATGTAAGTTTATTGGATATTAAGCCTACCTACTATGGGGCCCACTCGGACCTACTTCTATACCCACCATTGGACCCCTACCCACTATAGGTCCATTTCCCTTATTTCATTGTTGATTAAAAAAATTTGTAACTGCAGCCTATGCGCCACTTTATACTTCACAAAATCTTTATCATTTGCTATTTAAACTGCCCTTTAAATGGTCGCATGAGATTTTGGCTATAAGCTCATGTTTCTATTTCAATTGCAAATTAAAAGGATGGTTTGTATTGCAGTTTTTCCCTCAAGGCTCATGCATTATTTTATACCCACGTGATGGACTATTTCATGCCTCATTTAATCTTTAGTTACAACCAACTCATGGCTATTAAGCTTGCCATTTCTTTGCATTTTTAATAGCTACTATTTAGCTATTATGTGGCCTTATAAAATGGCCTATTATTTTGGCTTTTCAAGCCTCATGATTTATCAGCATTATTAATTCTTATTGCCTCTTTGAAATATTTAATGATTGATAAATACTTGAAACATTATTTCACATACACACACACATACACACACATACATACATACATACATACATACATACATACATACATACATACATATATATATATATATATATTCTTGTATGTACATAAATATCTACATACATATATATTTACACACAATGAGTATATATATACATTGACTATAGATTATTATAAAGTCATGTATATACATGCTTATTTACTTTTGTGTATAAATATATACGTGTGTACGTATTTATGCATACCATATATATATATATATATATATGATTAAACCATTTAATCTTAAAGCATTCTCACATACCATAATATACACATTATCACTTCCATATATGAATATCATAATGACAACATTGATACTAAATCCACCTTGACAATAATGATATATATATATATACGATCAATACGTTAATAGTAGTTATCAATAATCTTATAGCCTTCTATAAGGAAACCAACTTGACTCTACTTAGGTTTACGCAGCCAAAATACACAACTTAAGATCAACTTACTTAATTACAACAATATCCAAAACCTAACCTACGTACAATCAACAAACACAGATGGCTTTACTATTCAATCCTTATCCATACCCTTCTCCCGGGTGATACTCCTCTTCTTTTGAAGGAGCCAAATCCTTCCTGTTTATCCACTTGGAAAATGCACATGTAGTTAGCCATATCATTTATATTGCATCCATTTCATTGCATATTCATCAATATTTCTATTAAATACATAAAACCATTATAAATCACATATAATTCATCATAGCTTTCATCTTTCAAAGTTTCATAATCACATAAATCATCAATGCATTTAACATAAGGTAAAAAATAAATTGTAATTCAAAGATGGGGTGTAACAATAATTGTGATTTGATTCCATAGGTTTGTAAGTGCATGTTGTGAAAACTATTTACTTCACTTGAAATTTATTTTCAAACACACAATTAGATGTTGATGTGACCCAAATTAAATTTTTGTTGAAGTAGATAATTTTGTGATATGTGATTATAATTCACATAATTAAATCACAACTATCAAATCATAGTAGAAATCAATGGTGGGAAATGAATATTGTATTCCTTCATAAATTCAAACCATAGAAATATCATAGATCTATAGGTTTAAACACATGTGTAGTTGATATTAAACTATATAAATGTTCTAAATAGTGGTCAACACCTACCTTCATAGTATTGTAATAAAAGTATTTGTTGCCTAGTTGATAGATGAGTCATGACAATGATTTTGAGGAAGGATCGGTAATAATTTAAGATAATAAAAAAATGTGTCAAATGTATCATTATTTTACTAGGTTGATGAATATTATAATTGTTAGGGTTGACCTTGACCAATTTATACTAGTCATAACTATAACTATCATAGTTGAATTTGGGTTTAATCATTAGAGTGAATTTTTTTTTTAATTATATGGGAAAAATAGGTTTTGAAGGGACCCAAAACCCTTTACATCAAGTTACATAAAAATGTTGCAAGGCAAAGAAAAGATCAATAAAAGCACATGCGACAACCAACAACCAACAAATAGCAGAAAAGCAGCGAAACGGAAGAGCTATAATAGACGAAACATAGGAGAATTATTTTATATTTTTCAAAGTATTGGCCACCTCAATCTCCTAATTGTAGTGAATATTTGTTAATTGTTATGAACAAATGATTATTTTTAAAGAGCCTTTCTAGTTAAATAAATACATTTATTACACTAATAACAAAAAATTTAAAAATTATTAATATAATTTATTTTGTATTTCTATACTTGTCACGTAACCTTTGATTTTACGTCTGATTCAATTATTTCAACTATTTTAAGATTATAGTCTTTTAATTAGGCTCCAATCATGTACATTACTTACTATGATAAAATAATTAAATTTTAAATTTTAATAAAATAATGCTTGGGCAATTTAATCATCACTAAACTATTTTTTCATAAAAAAAGTGGTGGTTTAGTCCCCTTTATAGCTTGTCCTAATTATTAAAAATGGTGGCCTCAATTTCAACTATTTGTCACTAAAAAAATCATTGATGTGCACTTACATTCTTATCATTTAACTTCAATTTATCAAATGATTATTCAATTATGATTATCTCATGATGAGCTCTATTATCAATACATTACTATGTGTTCATGGTTATATTAACATGTATCTAACAAGATATTCCTTTAATAAATTTCACCTTATGAGGTGATCAATTAAAGGTGGAAATCATGATTACCAAATTTTTCATCTTTGTGGTTGATTTATTTTTTGATTCAGAAGCTCTTCATGGAATATTTTATCCCTTGTCATGTAAGAATTCATGGGTGAACATATGTAAAACAAATAAAGTGGAAGGATATTTTTTGTCCTTTATGAATCTCAAGTGCACCTACATATTGCATTTATTTTATGCATGTTTGAGAATGCTACATATTTAGAGATTCACATGTACCTCAAAGTGGGCTAAAATATAGTGGTAAAAAAATATATCTTCGATGTATTACCCCATTTAATTGTATACCTAAATCGAGGACAATATCTTAATATATTTATATAGATACAAACGTTATATTGTTGTGCATAGTTAGGCTTGTGTATCTAGCCTTGCTTGCACTTAACCTTGTGCTTATTACTAATCCCTATACTTATTTATACATAATACTAGTCTAATTGGCTTATTTTCTAATTCTGGTCATTAATCTAAACCTTATCCATAATCTAACCCTCTTGAACATAGATTGATTATGGTTGTCTAACTCAAGTCATGCCCATGGGTGTGAGGTTGTCCTCATAGTTGAGATTTTGATTGTACTTTAATTATAAAATTAAAATTAGACATTTACCAACTTCCTATGTCTTATATTTTGTTCATAGGGTGACTTTGCACAAATCTTCATACTTTGGTTTCATATCCATGTATAAAAAATATTGTAATACCCCTCGTGTTGTTGTCACTATTCCAATACTCTTTTATGTTGTGTTGTGTACTTGAGACTATGATGATGATTGTTTCACTAGTTTGACTTATTGGTTGACAGTTTAGGTTGTTGGGATGATTTTGATACTCTCTTTTCTGATGATGATATGATGATACATGGTGTTTGGATTTAACTATTTACGTTTATCATCTGGATGTGGTATTATGTTGTGATGTTATTTCTTAATGCTTGTTTCTTGATATTTATGATGATGTGTTTTCTGGTTGAGTCTTCGTGAAAGGACAATGTAGCATCACTCATTCGCGAGTGCCCTGCTACGTTGCGACTACCTTTCACGGTGTGCTTGTGACTGGATATATATATATGTTTCTTGACGTTGGTTTGATGCAGGATGCAGGTACTTGGCACCGACTCCACCTACGTTGTCAGGTTTGAGCGTTCCCTACAATCCCAATGGGTATGAAGTTGAAAATGGAGTTGACAAGAAAGTTTCCCCGTCCGAGTCCATCACCTTGTCATTGTGTCTGACAGTGTCATTCGTCTACGACCCCGTTTTTGTTTTGGTATCGTTTTGTTTTTAGTCGTTTATTTTAATCGTTGTTTAAGTGTCATTTTAATTATTTTTTATAATTGATGTTTTCCTTGTTAAGATTATTATATCGTTTAACTAATCGTTTTAATAATGTTCTTAAGTGAGACATTGATTTAATTAAATTATTAAACTGGATTATTAAGTAAATTTTGCCAAGTTAATTATTAAATTATTTTAAAAAATTATATTGTAATTAAATGAATTACGTCTATTAAAAAGGTATATATGGATAATAATAATTATTTATTAAATGTAATAGTGTGATTTAATGTTTTTAATTGTTAAATAATAATTAAAGATAAATATTAATATAATGAGATTTTAATTAATTAAATGTGGAGATAAATATGATTTTTAAATTGGATAAAAGTGAAAGATTTGCAAAAGATTAAAAAAAATCAGGAAAAGAGGAAAAAGACGAGTGCATGTACATGCGCCCTCTTGAAATTGAAAAAAATAGAATTGGAAAATTGCTATCTTTAGTTGATTTTATTTTTTGAAAACTACAGGTAATTCTTTTAATTGAAGATTAGGAAAAGAAAGAAAAAAAAATTGAGTTGGGGAATCAACAGCAAATTATCTCTCTAATTATTCTTTGTCTTCTGGGTTCATTTTACAAAAAAATACAGATTTTGGAACATTGGAAAATTGGTTGTGTTTTCTGGGGGACGGGTTTGAGGATTGCGAAAGAGGTTGTTGTTGCTCACTGTCTCCATCAACGTGCTTAGGACTCTGGGTCAGTACCGTTTTGTTTTCGTCCTTCTATTGATTGCAAATTTTATGTTTGATATTTGGGTTATTGATGCCTTTCAAGCTTTAATCGTTGTTTATAGAGTCTTTGAATAGCAATGGATTAAAATCCTTTAATATTCTTGTATGTCGCCTCCTCCTTCATGAAAGTTCAACCTGTAGGTTTATATTTTGGTAATTGAATTCCTAATTCATAGAACCCTATAACAAAAATTGGAGTTCAATTATTATCTTCTCTAATTAGTCACAGTCTGCCTTGCAAGCCATCGATCCACTAAACCAGTTCGCTTTTTGGCCATAAATCCATGATTTTTCTTGTTGGAACTGATGATTTAAGTTGTTTACTTGCATTCTTATCAAATCCCAAATGTTATCCTCAAGACTGAAGGGAATCGGCTTTTCACATTGTTTTTGTTTTTTGCAACCGTAACCATCTCAAACTTGGAGCAAGCTTGACCCGTGTGTCTTCTCTCATGCCATCAACAAGCAGATTACTTAATCCCCTTGGTCCACACAACGTTTCAATTCCTTGGGCCAATTATCTCCATTCAGTTGAAGCCAAGAGAAATTGATGTTAATGAATACAATATTTAGATGAGCTTCTTAATTTTCTACCACCTTTAGTGGATGGATTCGATCCTTTCATTTTGCCTGGTCGTTGTGTTTGGTGTGTAGGGATTAATGGTATTTATTTATGTCAATATTCATATATGAGGATGTCTTTGGCGTTTTCCATTATCCTGGTTGTCCGTTGCCTTGTGTCTGTCATAGGGCACGTTTGAGTTTGTTGGAGGGTCAAGCCATGCCCTCCCTCCAATATTTCCCTTCCTTGCTTGTTGTGCAGCAACATAGAGGTTGTTGTGCATAGCCTTGTTGTTGGTCAGCAACTGCATTAGGGGTTTCATTTAGTTTAAATTTTAAATTTTATATATACATTTTTTAAAACACATGCTCTACATTTATGAAACAAATAGATATATATGTAAAATGGTATTATCAACTGGTTTGTAAATGGTATCATCTCTGCTATTTATTTATTTATTTATTTATTTATTTATTTATGCTTTGTATATCCTTGTTTATCTTATTTACTAAATGCAATATCGCTTCTTTATGTTGTTAAGGTTCCATAAACAACAAATCTGATATAAGTAAATTTTAAACCCTCAATATATATTAAAATGAATATAATTATTTATATATAATTCTTTTTTGATGTGTTGTTGTGTATGAAAATGTGGTGCATGTTGTTTCATCACAACTAATTACTCTTTTGTTTTAATATATATATATATACATTAATAATGTATATAGGTATACTTGTATAAACACTCATGGTTATAAATAAAAAGTAAAATTGTGGTATTAGATAGGTATACTTTATATATAATTTTTTTGATGTGTTGTTGTGTATGAAAATGTGGTATGTTGTTTAATACAACTAATTACTCTATGTTTTAATATTTAATATATATATATACATATACATATATATAGGTATACTTATATAAACATCATGGGTTATAAATAAAAGTAAAATTGTGGTATTAGATAGGTAATTAGATATAACATGTGTTGACTTGGGTTTGTTAATTAAATCAGATTTATTCTTTAATTATGATAAATAGAAACTTGTTGTGTAAAATGCATGTTTAAATATATGTAGAATTTTTTATTCGATTTCTTTAATTATTTATATGTTTCCACAATGGATGTTTAAGTAAAATGCATTTAGATTTAGAATAAGTTTTTATCGTGTTTGAGATTAGTTAAATGATTTTTCAATGGTCGTGTAAATTGGAATATATGGATGAATTTAAGATGTCCATTAAGTTTTCATTGCGTTAGTAAATTAAAGGTTGACTTTCATGGGTTCCCCGTTGGTGGCTTTCTTTTCCCCTTGAAACATTTCTATTGGATGAAATTTTAGTTGTGTTTTCTCGATGAATTTAGATTTTGGAACATTGGAATTTTGGTTGTGTTTTCTCGAGATCTGCTTGAGGGATTAAGTGAAGAGGTTGTTGTTGCTCACCGCCTTTGTCAACGCGTATTGTGACTCTCCTCGGGTCAAGCATCGCTTTGTTTTCATCCTTCTATTAATGGGTGCTAATGCTCTGATATTTTGGGTTATTGATGTCTTTCAAGCTTTAATCGTTGTTTATAGAGTCTTTGAATAGCAATGGATTAAAATCCTTTAATATTCTTGTATGTCGCCTCCTCCTTCATGAAAGTTCAACCTGTAGGTTTATATTTTGGTAATTGAATTCCTAATTCATAGAACCCTATAACAAAAATTGGAGTTCAATTATTATCTTCTCTAATTAGTCACAGTCTGCCTTGCAAGCCATCGATCCACTAAACCAGTTCGCTTTTTGGCCATAAATCCATGATTTTTCTTGTTGGAACTGATGATTTAAGTTGTTTACTTGCATTCTTATCAAATCCCAAATGTTATCCTCAAGACTGAAGGGAATCGGCTTTTCACATTGTTTTTGTTTTTTGCAACCGTAACCATCTCAAACTTGGAGCAAGCTTGACCCGTGTGTCTTCTCTCATGCCATCAACAAGCAGATTACTTAATCCCCTTGGTCCACACAACGTTTCAATTCCTTGGGCCAATTATCTCCATTCAGTTGAAGCCAAGAGAAATTGATGTTAATGAATACAATATTTAGATGAGCTTCTTAATTTTCTACCACCTTTAGTGGATGGATTCGATCCTTTCATTTTTCCTGGTCGTTGTGTTTGGTGTGTAGGGATTAATGGTATTTATTTATGTCAATATTCATATATGAGGATGTCTTTGGCGTTTTCCATTATCCTGGTTGTCCGTTGCCTTGTGTCTGTCATAGGGCACGTTTGAGTTTGTTGGAGGGTCAAGCCATGCCCTCCCTCCAATATTTCCCTTCCTTGCTTGTTGTGCAGCAACATAGAGGCTGTTGTGCACAGCCTTGCTACTGGTCGCACCTCCATAATAGGGGGTTTCATTTAGTTTAAATTTTAAAATTTTATATATACATTTTAAACACATGTTTCTATATTTATAAACAAATAGATATATATGTAAATGGTATTATCAGCGGTGGTTTGTAAATGGTATCATTTGTTATATATTTATATATTTATTTATTTATGCTTTGTATATCTGTGTTTAGTCTTATTTACTGAATGCAATACGTGTCTCATGTTGTTCCATAAACAACAAATCTGATATAAGTAAATTTTAAACCTCACAGCTATATTAAAATGAATATAATTATTTATATATACTCTTATGTTGATGTGTTGTTGTGTATGAAAATGTGGTATGTTGTTTAATACAACTAATTACTCTATGTTTTAATATTTAATATATATATATATATACATATACATATATATAGGTATACTTATATAAACATCATGGGTTATAAATAAAAGTAAAATTGTGGTATTAGATAGGTAATTAGATATAACATGTGTTGACTTGGGTTTGTTAATTAAATCGGATTTATTCTTTAATTATGATAAATAGAAATTTGTTGTGTAAAATGCATGTTTAAATATATGTAGAATTTTTTATTCGATTTCTTTAATTATTTATATGTTTCCACAATGGACGTTTAAATAAAATGCATTTAGATTTAGAATAAGTTTTTATCGTGTTTGAGATTAGTTAAATGATTTTTCAATAGTCATGTAAATTGGAATATATGGATGAATTTAAGATGTTCATTAAGTTTTCATTGCGTTAGTAAATTAAAGGTTGACTTTCATGGGTTCCTCGTTGGTGGCTTTCTTTTCCCCTTGAAACATTTCTATTGGATGAAATTTTGTGTTAAGGCACAAGGGAACCCTTAGTTTTGAGTTAATCACCATTGGGAGCTTATGGGTAATTGTTCTATAGACTTCCAGAGGCAATGGGAAACCTGTTTTATGTGGATTTCCATGATTGATCTTTATGAGTCATTGGATGCATTTTTGGATTCGTCTCATGTGGGTGTTACCTCGATCCATTATGTTGCCTTTGTGTTATGGTTGTTTGGCGAGATGGTACATGCCTCACATTTGTACTCGAACTCATAATTTTTGGTGTTTTGTGTTTTTAGTACACCCTTGGTGTTGTGAGATTTGTTTCGGGGCTACTAGGGAGAGTGGCTTTTCATGGGGATCAATGCACAAAGGGGCAGCCTGGATAAACCATGAAAGAGTTGGTTAAACAAGTGAAAACATAACAAAAATAAACTAGTGGGATGGGTAGGAATACATTACGTAAAGATAAGTAAGATACCTCACCCACGCTTTTAGTGCTTTCATAGACTAGAGGTGGGCTGAGAAGGCCATGGTCGGCAAGATTGCTACCTCATCCTCGTGAGAGGCTAGTGGTTCTGCACGTGTCACCCTATAGGGTCGGCGCCTAGTGAGAGGCAACCAGGATAACCATAGATGGGGGTCGACGTCTGTTGAGAGGTAGCCAGGATAACCCATGATAGGGCCATGCGATGACACTTTCCCATAGTATCCCTTGTTATTTCCTTTGTGTGCCTCTATAAGCAGTCAACTTGTAAGTAGTTGTTGATGTTGTTGTTTGTTATGTTTTGGTTGTTTTTCTATGGTTGGGTCTCATGGTCGTTCTGCTTGACTATTTTGGATTGAGGGTCTTTATTGTCATCTCCTAGCATGGGGGTGGGCCTTCGGTTTCACGTGGTCGGGTGGAGCGTGCTTTGCACCCCGTTGGGTTCCCTGTCAACGTTCATGCAGCATAGTGTTGTTCAGATGCAGAGTGTTCCAGGGTTCACCATGTATTTAGTTGTATATTATTCATTCCTGTTATACTCATATATTTGATGTACTACTCCCACGTGTTGGGAAACATTGATGTATACTTATGACAATTGAATGATGTAATGTAATGAAACGAATGTAATGTATTATTTTTCCTTTGTATACCTTATGTGGTTAATAATTGGTGGTAGTCATTATTTGATGTGTTGTATCTGTAGAAATATGCTACATTGAATTCACATGATGATAGTATGTTTATGGTTATTGGGAATAAGTTAATCTTGTTTATGTTGAGTTTTCATATGTGTATGTTTCTTATTGATGGATTATAATAGATGTATGATTATTTTAAATGTATGTTAGATCATGGTTTATAATGTAATCTTGGGATTCATTAAGTATCATTATGGAATGGGTTCATGATACGTAATGTCGTCACGTGTGCCCTAAAGGATGGAGTTGTTAGTGTAATTGTATAATAACATTTCATGTATTGTAACTTAATGTACATCTCATGTATATTTCACTTTCAAAAAAATTGTTGTAATTGTTGTCCTTTGGGGTTCACGCGATGGGGCATTACAAAAATTTATTTATTTATTTTTAAGATATCACATCATACAATTTTAATCTATCCACATTTGAGACCATTGATCATATCAAGAACAATAATTCATGTTTGCACTCAAATAAAAAATGAATCTACCATATCTAAATGAACTTACCCTAGCACATGTGAATCACCTAGCAATCATTCGATCTAATTTGTGTGCATGTTTGAAGTTTTCTATCTATCAAGAGGATTTTAATATTTTTAGTTTGATAAAAAACCCTATGAGTGTAGTAGAGAATATTATTATCCAAAAGTCTTTTTTTAATAATTCATAGAGAAAAATTTAATGACTATCACAAGTTGAGTTTACAATTATATAATAAGTACACAAGAAAATTTTAGATTTATATCTACAATTTTATTTTGATTTTATTCCAAATACACTATTATCTAGAACATCTACAAAGCTTGAGGCACATCAACTTCATTATCTATATCAATCAACACTCATCCTTGTTCATAGAGCTAAGTGATATTAGCTAATATCAATTGATCAGTTCCATTCTAATCCAACAAATTAATTTATTATAGGTTGATTAGTGCTTAATTGTTTGCTTTAATTAATTGGCCTATATTATAATTTTATAATATATTATTTCCATTGTACTTATGGTGAGAGGTGTGCAAGGGGAGAATCATTTGATGTGAACAAAAAAATATTTAGTGTTGACATTTAATTTTTAAATATAAAGAAATAAAAATTTAAAATATATATTAATATTTGCAAATGAAACTATTCAAAAGTATTTATATAAGTACATAGGATTTACTACACTTTCCAAAATAAAAATAAACAAAAGAATTACTAAAATAGTGAATGGAAACTTTTCCAAAAGAAAAATTAGAACTTATATACAAAATTAAAACAAACATAAATTGGAAGGACCTCAATCCATTAAATAATAAATAATTAAATAAAATGATTAAAGAATATAATATTTAAAAAATTGTGAATAAGAATAATTTGTGTAGTCATCAAATAGATGCTAAAATAATGTTTCTTATCTCTATTTATAAAAATATCCAACATTGAATGTTATAACAAGATAGATAGAATAGCTCTTGATATGAAATTAGGACTTAGTCCTTTTACAATCAATATGGACTTATAGGCTCATAAGAAAAAGTATCAAAATAAGTACACCGACTAATCTAATGTTTTAAAATGTATATATTCAAAATTAATGAGGACAAAGCATTGTTAGAGCAATTTTTTTCACCCAACTGCAAAGCAATAAGCTTCCTCGATCCTACTCCAAATTGGAGAAGCTCGACCCTTCATGAAGGATCTAGATAGTTGAGGTTGACATGCATGATATAATTTGATGTAGCATGTAATCATTGATAATCTAGCATACTATATCTAATTCCCATGCTAGCATACATATATCTAATGTGTATGTCCTTAAAATACATGACATGGTAGAGAATAATAAATCAAATAAAGTACTAGTGTACACTTAAATTTTATTTTTAAGCTTTGTGTGAAGCATTTTTTAAATATGTTGTACACTATAAAATATATTAATTATGGGCTATAAAATTAACCTAATATTCTCTGATTATTCATGTTTGGCATCAATCTTGCCTCTCATAGGTTTTATATAAAGTATTATATAAAAATTTAAAAAAAACAACATATAGTTGAAATAAATTGATGAAAATCAATCCATATGGCTAATAAGATTATTCCATATAGGACAACTAGCAATTAAAATACCTCTAACAATACTAAATAATGACTATCAATGTAAATCAATAATGTCCCATTCCTCACATACCAATATCATGACATACTTTGCAATCTATGGAAATATTAATCAATAAAAATAATAACAATAATGTCATAATCATCACATACTGATATCTTGGCATTCTTAACAAGATGGAAATATTATCCAAATAACAAAAATAGAAATAACACACATACAAGGTGCTACCCATAAAAAAATCAACTTAAAACAATATGTATCATAATATGTTATTGGATACTATGCCTTATTAAATAGATAACAACTATATTGTTATGGCCCCTATGATTAGAATTAATCAATCAAAATAGTATGCCAACAAGTTTAGGGACCCTTTATCCACCAAGTGGTATTTAGCTCAAAAATTTAATATTTAAATGACTCGTTCATTTATTTTCTAAACAAGACCTTTGTTAAACATACTTAAAATATAATAAGGCATTAAAATATTAATAGAAGATTGCCAAAATACAACCAACTCAAAGTACATAAAAGAGTGCATAGATAATAGATCAAGCTTATCACTGGCTCTATCCATAACTCCTAAAATTAGACATGACAACATCATGATAATATTTTGCAAGCAATTGCTAGAAGTAATGAACCATGATCCATACCACTTGGGTACAAGTTAAACTCACTAGATATAACAAGTGAGAAATAATAATTCATGTGAGATAATACATCAATAGATCCTTCATAATCATCAAGTAAAAGATCTTAATTAAGACCTATAATACCATCATACAATAAAGAATAAGGTAAATGAATAAAAAATAGTGTCAACGTGAGATGCCAATTATCAATATCTATCTCATCATCATGCAAGGTATCATTATGTGAAAGACTACCTCTAATATCATAGGGTTCAAATGCGATGTAAAAGATTGATCATCATGGAATTTGTCATCTTAGATAAAATAAGGTAGCACATCACTAAAATATGGATTTATAAGCACAAAAACATCATGTATATGACTAGTGATAGGAGTAATATAAATAGTATAAGATTTATTATTTGGGTAGTTATCAAAAATATACAATCCCAAGAAGGTACAACAAGTATAATATCATCTTAATAATATGGGTATAGGTGTATATAATTTCACCATATTAGTACATAAGATCTATATAGTACATTATATATTTGACCATCATATCAAACAAACCAAATAACTTGTTTCTTGATCTACCCATTAGACCCAAAACTTTGGCATTTGGTACATTTACTGCCAAATGACCATATAACATGGATTCATTATAATAGATAATAAGATGCATAATTAATCCAACTAAAAGTGTCATATAGGTAAGATTATAGTAAAATATTAAGCCAGTCAAATTCTAATTGTATACTTCTTCATAGTTTAGATACAACTAAGCATTTAAGAGAAAGTAAGCTAGAAGAAAAGGTTAACTTAATACTTCCCTTTAGAATATTTTTCACATGTTTGATGATATATATTTGGATATTAATTAAACATTTCTCCCTCAATAAAATTAAGGTAAGGCTAATCTTAAAACATTGTAAAGGAAAAGTCAAGTTTGGTGCAACACTTATCAAATATGAATATAATGTTCCATGTCCTAAGGTTCCCTAGAATTTGCTTATTAAGCCTAGGGCTAGGGTTTCCACCTTATCAAGAATAACTCTTTAGTAATGTAACCTTAGAATGAAACCTACACACACCATATGAAAAACATTCCACCAGTATACACATGTATATATATTTGTTAGCATTAGGCCATTGCATCTCATTTAAATATTATCAATAAAGTAACACATTCTAAACTAGGAGGAGGCACGTGGTGGGTCTACTCGAAGCCGTATGCCAAGCCTAGGAAGTGTATATCGCACCCTCCCCCTTGGTGACTTGTACCTACTTTTCCCATCCATGCCACAACCTCGGAAAACACTTGCCAACCTGTGGGATCGAGCGGAGATCGTGAGTGGGATCTCTTGGCTCCTACCACTACACCTTAGGCCCTACCGTCGTGAGGAGTTGGGAGGAGGCCATAAGTGGGGTTTTAGCCCCTACCATTGGCACCTCAGGCCCTTCCATAGGATGGGTTTCAAATAGTCACGGGCAATCCTAACTTAGCTCTACTAATAAAATCCATTTTAAGAATTATAAGCTATATGCATGTATAGCTTCCTGACTACTTGTAGAATTCAGACATCCAACATTTCCTTATTATGTAGAATCCAAGCTTCTACATATGCAAGTTAATGAATAGAAGATTTACAAAATCAGTCCTATGTATATACAAAATAGCAAATAATAGGGTAGTATCAGATCGATATAAAGAGCATACAGAATTAGTCTAATATATAAGTAAGTAGCAATCCATAGATCATACCAAATTGATAGATATGGTTTGATAGCAATGACAAAGATACACCTGTTGTGTAAGACAACCTCCCAATCCAAGCACTAATGTTGATATCTTTCTTTTTCTTGCTTGATTGGCAATTGTTGGTTTTATATTCAGAAGATATTACTTCCTTTCTAGATATGTTTGTTGTTATGTTCTTTTGATACTGATTGATGCCTTCTCTACTTGCATCCATCATTCTTTATAACCCTCTCTTGCTTGAAGGATGTGATCTTTCATGGCACCATTTTTTCCAAAGGGTGAGATTAAGGTTATTGCATAAAATAATAACTAATGGTAATTAATATTATTCTTTTAAGTGATTGTTTTTCTTCCTTTACAACCCACACCCCTTGGTGGTTTGACCCAATGCATCCAAAAGGTGACTCTTCCTTCATATAGTCATCTCTTATCATGATCGCGTCCTTTTCATAAGTCGCATCTTGTCCAATTCTATCCTCATGCTTGTCAATGTGTTTTTGTTAGTGCCTAGGTGTCTTGTGAGTGGCAAAAGATCTTTGGGGACATGACAATGAACCTATTAAAATTTTAGAAATCTAAATATCACTCATAATCTAGAATTTTACATTTGAAGTCACTATGGGAGGAATATCAACTATTAAACACCCAAAAGGGAATTAGAAGTATGAACACTAATAGCATCACTATTGTGACCAATGGTATAGTATATGTTAACTACATTTGATCCACATGGATTAAAAGCATATTTAAACCACTAAGCATCAATCCAAATAAGATCATTCAATGTAAACAAAGTGAAGAAAACATCAAAACTATCATTCTAAAACATGAAATCTTGATAAACATCTACTCTAAGACATTGAAACTTATCCTATTGGGGGAGTGGTGTTGCATTGATGTGGAATGGTGACCCTTTCCCAATCCCTTAGATAATGAGCTTGTTTCAATCAGTTTTATTGAAGAAAACTAATGAAACTGATGAGAGATGTGTATGAATCATGATGAAATATATTTTAACATGATAAATGCTATGATGATCAATGTAAATGTATGCAAAGCTATTCTAAATGTATGAAATATTTTAAAGATGCAAGCCCTAATTCCAAAATATAGATGCAACTAAGTTACCATGAAAGCCATTAATGGATGCTTTAAGCTACTATGATCAAGATTTAAACTAAAAATTCTAAATATATGCTAAATATGGATGCAAATGAGAGTTATTTTAACAACAAAGTTTACAATTAAAAGATGGATCCATCTCTCTCCAAATAGTGATGTATTTATAGGAAAGAAAATGAAAAATCAATGGTTGAAAGTTGGCAAGGATCATGCAGTGCCTCTCATACTATTCTCTGATAGACTAACAGTTGATTTGTTTCAGATGAGACATTATGATACATTATTTGATGTTGGACTTATTTATATGATGATACTTTGATGACACTTCTGATATTTGAGGTTTTATGCACATGTTATGATTAGTATATTATGGTTTATTTGATTATGTGGACTAACCCTATCATGAGCACTATGTGATTATCTGATCATGACTATTATGAGATTATCTTGTGATTGTTCTTATTGTTGAGTTGATGTGATTACTTGGTGATGTTCTTACTGATGTGTTTGGGTGACAAGGACAATGTCGCATCACTCACTTGTGAGTACCTTGCGACGCTATAATTCCCTTTCACGGTGTGCC
>VDFB02368470.1:27253-39566 GCA_007258455.2 Sequoia sempervirens
CATGTTGGCAGAGGGAGATGGTGTTGGATGCAATAGTGGAAGGTGGATGGGTTTGGAGTTCCTAGTTGGTATTTTTCATTTGGCCAAGTTTTTTCTAGCAAGCTTTTCACATGATTATGGTACTTGGTTGAGGATAGTTGTGGTCATTTCCTCTATATTTTGTGATGTGGGCTAATAATGTTGAGGTGATCCCAACCTCTAGCAAGGACATTTGGTAATTTGAGTTTTCTTATTTCTTGATGGTTTAGTATTTTGGTGCATATTTTTCTTTATAGGTGGCTGTTGTGTTATCGAGCTTCCTTCTCCTTCTCGGTTGAGGCAATCTGAATAAGATTGTAGATGGAAAAGGGATCAAAATTCATGTTTGAGCTCTCTATGGCGGGCCTCACTCGTGTTGGGGCCGATACCACCATTTCTTTGAAGTCATCATTATCGAAATCCTTGTTTAGGGAGGTCACCGATCAAAGACTCAAGCACATTTTACTCAATTATGAGTTGTTGCTGCTAGTTGTTGTATAGATGGTTTTGGGTTCAAGCCATTTGGAGTGTAACAAGTATGAGAGGGACAATTTGCATGTTTCCTCTCACTTCCTTGCTTCTCTCTTTGACAATAAGGTCCTGAAGGCAGAGGCTAAAGGATTATTGGTTAAACTATTTAGAGAAGACTTGGTGGAAGGCGTGGATGAGGTTTTGAGCATAGTGATTGAAGGTAGGGGTTATCTGAGGCTATATGACCTAGAACGACTTTGCTCGAAGGACATAGTAAAGATTTATCCTTTCCTTCTGGACTTGCATGGTCTAGACTTGATGAGGCATAGGTAGGTTGTGGCAGTGGTTGTCATTTTCCTTTATTTATTTTTTGGTATGATGGCAGTTGGTGATGAAGAGTGGAAATCAGAATTTGAAGACTTTGCAAAATTGAACAAGTTTATGTAAGGTGGCTATTGGGTTGAAGGTTTTTTGGTTTCCATGGGTTGGCCTTGGGTATTTTTACCGTTTCATTGGATGTTCTGGTATCTTTTTAGCCGTTAATGGCTTTCCTGTAGCACGTTTTGGTTAGGGTTAATAGTGGTTCCAGTTAGTAATCATTTTTTGGTGGCTGGTTTTCTGTAAAATCTATGGTGGTCGGTTGCCTTTTTTTTTTTGATAAATTCCTTTTACCTACTCAGCAGACGTTTGTAATCAAGTATTTTTGTTTATATTAATAAATATATAGTTTCTTACGTATCAAAAAATATATATTTTTGCAATGCTATAGTGAATAATTAAAATATTATAAAAGTTGAGTTATGAAGTTGATTATTAAATTAGAGTATGCCTTGATAAATAAATAAATATGTGTAAATAAACATAGTTATAATGTAATATTAAAAAACAAAAAATTGCAAGTGAGCAGTTATAAGTAATAAATGGAAGAAAATATGGTGATAAATAAAAAGGCAGGTTCCTTCTAAATTTAGTACTAGCAGTTATAAACCATTAATGAAATTAATTATTTTCTAAAAAGGAATCTTGCATGGAATTCTTTTTGGGATTCTGGAGATTTTATTAGATTTTGGGGGTTTCAAAAATAAAGCAGTTTTTCTTTCATAAGTAATGATCTATTGAGGAGATTTTGGGGAGGAGGATGCATAGAGAGCTCATTTGGAGAATCTAGTGAAGGGATAGGGAGTAGCTACAAAATATTTCCTCATGGTTTAAAGGTAACCATTTGAATATGGGTTTATTCTTTTTGCTAGCAGTATAATCTAGTTTATCAAGCATTCTGGAGTGAATGGATGATGGTCGATGTATATGCATTCAATATTACCTTTATCGTCATTAATATAGATATGTTTTCAAAACTATCTATTAACCTTATATCTATAGTCTATCTTGAATTCGGTGTCTTCAACCTACAACCCCTTTCATCCATTTCCCCATGAATCCAATCGATCCTATGAACTTGTAGTACCTGGAATCCTCAAAAGATTTGTTGCATTCCCTTGTTCTCACCCTGCAATCTGGATGTTAGAAAATTGATTAAGTACATGAGGTAAATATTCTAATTTCATAAGATTTTTATCGATCTTGTAAATGTTTTCATGATAATATTGTTATATTTGTGGCTGCGAGAGTAGTTTTTTTCTCTTATTCTAGGAAAAAATTATTCTTGTCCTAATGTTGTAGAAATTTTACTATCGCTATAGTTGTTATCGGGAATAGTTCATTAATTAATTTGAAAAATGTGTCTCATTAACCCAATAAGACTAATCTCCTCATGGGCTGCACATCTCCTCTGTACTATCGACCGCTCTGTTCTTGCTTACCAGATTACTCAAGGCTTGAGTTCATGGTATTACCAATTCCTTATAAATTTTGAGTCTTCTTTCAAACCTATCTGATACCTCAAGCCCCTACTTTAATGATGAATACCTCTTCTCAGTTTTCATAGTGATTCAATGCTCGGTTTAACTGATAGGATACAAATGCAAATTTATGGAGACTTGGTTTTTCGTATACATCAAGTTTACTCAAATTATTAGTATCTTTAAGAATTGCAACAATATATTATATTTTAAGTATTCAAAGGTGGCCATAGGAATTGTAAGCCTTATGAAGAGTTGCATATGTGTAAATAAGGATTTTGTTCTTAAACTCTAATGGTTTGGCATTTAGAGAAGATATGGGTTATTTTTAATTAAATAAATAAGAACTCTTTATCATTGATTAACAAGTGTAAACATAGGCTAGTTTCAATTGTTCATCTTTATCCGTGCATCTAGTATTCGTTTGGATTAAGAGAATTTTGAAACAATTTCTTTTGCAACGATCTTGGAAATGAATTGGAAATACCTTGTTGCTTTCAATCCCCACACCAATTCCTCCAACCTTGCTTACCTCTCATGCTGCTATGGATGTGATCTATTTCCTTCACAAAAAGCATGTACCATTTTATGGAATTCAATCCAACTGTGTCCGGGTTTTTTTTTTAATTCCTTTACCTTTCATCAATCTCCTTATTGTTGATCCTCACCCCTCTTGGCCACTTCTACACAGATGTTTAGAGAAAGACATTTTTATCGCAGCATTCATTTTAGGATCTAACAAAAATAAATAAAGCAAATGTCCCTGGAAATACTCAGCCTATATTCATATATGATTAACCATATGATGCAATAAGGGTTACTGATGTGTGAAGTGTTCGCAGCCTTCACTCACTAAACATGCATGACTAGGTGCACTTAGAACACAAGCAAAGCTTACAATGTTAGGGTTTGTTCCAAAGTGCTTTATTAATTCAAATATTTTAAGAGCTTTATGGAAAAATCGAGTTTGTGCATATCTTGAAATTGTTGCAATCCATGAGTTCACATCCCTTTGAGGCATTCCTCTAAACCACTCGCAAGGCCTACACTCTTTACAACCTCCCAACTCATTTTTGTCAAGGAGACCATGCTCGATTAGAGCAAGTCAGATCTCTCCTCTTAGCCAACTCTAGGCTATCTCATTACGATAGAATAGAGGGTATATTTGATCATGCCATGATCCTCGTAAACCCCCAAATGGGTTATGTATTGTGGTATCCAGAGTTGAAGCATTTTAATTTGAAAGGCTTTCCATGGTTGAATTTGACGTCTTCTACTACTGGATATTGATTTAAACATTTTCTTATGATCGAACCATGCATCGAATCTTAATTTTCCTTCCTTGGAAATGGTCGACCACTATCCAAAATATTTCTCCTATTGACTTATTTGGGCAGATTGGGTAGTTGTATCATTTGATCAATAGAAAATATGTTTATCATATTTTCTGAGACCATATTATACTATATACAGTCCTATTTAACCCTGAAGGAATATCATATCACATCATCATATTGACTGATTAATATTGTCATTCACTATTTCGTCAATATTTAAGTTCTTTAGGATTGGCAGTGTGCACATTTCTTCTATTATTAGGAAGTGTGAGGCTTATCTTCACAATGGTTGGGTGGTATTAAATCCTACACCATCTTTCGGCGTTTAGTTTTCATCAACAATGCAAATGTGGGTAGTAAATAAAAGATTGGGCATATAGGCTACCGAAGTGATGTTTCCTTGGAGTCTTGATTGACCTTATTATTAATAATTAGGCATATACATATAAATACATATCTAAAATTATATGTATGAATGTATATCCTTTATAAACAATTGTGTACAAGTAAAGGGGTAAACCTATATTTTATATTGGGCAAATGAAATTGCCAAAAGATGCAAAGAATGTTTCATAGAGATCATCCTTTAAATTAAAGGTAAAACTTTACCAAGATTCATAGGAAAGAACCATAGTTCTTTATGAAAATTGATTATAATGGATGAAAAAGGAATGCAACAAAGATATTTGCCTCTTTAGAATTTGAATATTTCACCTTTGACTATGTTTGTAAAGGGGGGAGTTTGTATATTAAATCCTTATCTGAATAACCAGAAGTTTGCTTCATACTAGCATTTAATTTTGTGAAACTCTATAAGGTTGTTATTCGTATGATTATAAAAAAAAAAATTGCTTAAAATCTAAATCTTTGTCTATTGTTGAGATCCTACATATTGTGATGAAGGAGATTAATATTTCCAAGAAGTCTCACTTAAAGAGCCTAATATGATAGTTAGGAAAGATTGATGATAAAATTAGATGCTCAATTGATTGATCATAGGTCTTATAATGTTTAAATATGATATTATAGAATTTTTCTTTAAACTCTATACTTGATGATTGTAGATTTAGTGCTTTTGTTTTGTTTATAGTCAAATATTAATGTTATCAATGCTTAGGAATATAGTCTCGTAGAAATTGGTAGATTAATATGAAATGTGGAGGCAATGTATTTCACGGTTGCATCGTTTGAGTAATACTTTGATTTAAGAAATGTCTTCAAGTGTTTAATATGATGACTAATTGCTTGGATTAGACAGAGTGTCTTGATTAAGTGTTTACGAAGTTGCTTATGATGGATTGGTCTGTGTAAAGTATGTTCAAGGTTCTTTGCCTTTTGGAAGTGTAAGTTGGTTAAGGTCATTTTCTAGAGGCCTAGGAAAGGGGGGGTTTTATGTGATGATGGTTTTACTTGGAAATGGATGGAAATGTGTGGGTTATGTGCTTTGTGTAATTTTCAACCCCAAGGGTGTTTCCTTTTATCCTAGTATGGTTTCATGTGATCAAGGTTGATGTGCAAGATGGTCAATGCCTTGCACTATGTATAGTTTTGTGATTGTGATATGTGTGCGAGATGGTCCATGCCTTGCACTGTTTTTGGAACATGTGATTATGATGAGTATGCAAGATGGTAAATTCCTTTCCTGATTAGTAGGGTTTACTAGTTGCAAGTGGGGGGAATGACTCTCAATGGGGGCCAGAACCCAAATTGGTTGACCAGGATAACATATTGGGAGTTTCTTAATCCAGTGATAACATTAATAATGAATTAGGGGGTTTGGTAGTTCTCACATTAATCAAGATAATGGTACGCCTCACTCATGGCTCAAGTGCTTGTTTAGGCTTGAGATGAGATCAGAAGGCCTAGAATGGAAAAATCAATTGCCTTGTCCTCATGAAACGTATGTTGATTTCGCATGATTTTGTATGGGGGTTGGGGATCGGTAGAGACTGCCAGGATAACCCAAGATGGGGGCCAGGGCCTAGGAACATTTGCCAAGATAACCCATAGCAAGCTATTTGATGACACTCCTCCCTATTGTGGTCTATCTTTCCCTAGTTGTATGTTCTCATTCTGATGTATGTGTGCCTTTGGAAGTGAAGTCACAATTTTAAGCGATGTAAGTGTTGTTCATGTTTATGTGATGTTGATGTTTTTGCAGTGTTGTGTTAAAGTCATGTTAACCTTGTTATGTTAGCCTTTTGTCTTCTCGACTGCTTGTTTGTAGTGGGACCTTATGTAATCTCCTAGCACAGGGGTGGACCTTAGGGTTCCACATGGTCGGGAGGTTGGTGATTTTTCCTCTATTTGGTTTCCCTTGCATTGTTCGTGTGCATGGAGATTGTTCCTTGCATAGTGGATTCTAGATCGTGTACCAGTTCGAGGAGACAGTTACTATGTATATGTATTGGACTTGCATATCAGTTGTACCATGTATTGTAATGTTGATGTATACTTCCCAATTGTATTTTGGGAAACCTTATTGTAAACAGTGTATTGATGTAACGATTATGATGTACTCTCATGAAATGGAACTTGTACACAATTGTTAGTTGTTTATAAAAGATCTTTAATGTTGTTTATTTTTTGTCATGTTCGTGATTATAATTGTGTTAGTAATGTAGTCATGGAACCTTAGAGGAATTAGTTTAGTTTTCATGTTATGTTAAGTTATGCAATTCATTGTTATTCTTTTTTTTAAAAAAAATTGTTCCATTATTGTTGCATGTTTGTGTTATCCTCTAGGGTTCTATGGTGGGGTGTTACTCTTGGTATCAAAGCCTAGGTTCATACACTATGTCCTCTGGATACATATGAGCCCATTATGTTGTCCTAGTGCTTAGAATCTTAAGCTTATGTTTTCTCCCTTCTCTCGTCCTTGCTTAGCAACTTAATATTTATCCTTTGGTAGTGTTTGTCCAATGGTGCAGAAAACTAGTGGAAAGGATAGGACCCTTGCTATAGTGCACAATGCACTGATATTATTTCTATCGGGGATGCATTATGGACCCTTATGTAGCCTTGTGATGTGACTCCCATTGATGTGAATTTGTGTGTGTATGTGAAGAATGTATGTTAAATCTAGAATATTGTGCTTATGAAGTGGTAAATTGTGCTTCCATGCTTCTAGAAAGGCTTAAAATCATGATTTTGTGTTGAATATGTTATAAGATTTAGTGTTGTATACCGAATAGAGTGGAATGTCTAGTCTATAAATGATGGATATTTGATGAAAATATGTGTTTTGTGCATATGATTATGTTTTGTTTTATGGAAGTATAGGGGTAAGTGCACAAAGTTGAGTCCACGAAACGTGGAAGTTTTTTGCCTTAGCCAAAAAATTGAAATCGGTGACAACAACAAAACGGATCCCGCGATTGCCGGATCCGGTTGAACGATCCCGCTTTTAAAATCGGCATGGGATCCTGCTTTATATCGGTATTTATTTTTTAGAAAATAGCAATTATAACGACCTCGAAAGAAGTTTGCATGACAAATGAATTTATCAAAGAACTACAAAAATTCCCACCTAAACACTTTTGCATTTTTAGTTTTGAATTGAAATTTTAATATCGCACTTAGTAAGATGCGTGACTATGTTCACGCGACCATTTTTAATTGTTATTAGAATTCAATAATTGTCAAATTAGACTAAAAACTTGCATGAAATTTAACCGTTTTAATAAAAAATGAAAAATACCTGAATTGTGTGTTAGAAACAAATTTTAACTTTTAAATCTTAAATTGATCGATTAAACCAGAAAAAATTGATTTTAAAAACCCTAATTCAAACAAAACAAAAAAATTCGCATTTCAAAACCCTAGAGATCGAAATGATATAAAACATCGCATTTACAAATCCAAATCGAACTTTTTGAAACCATAAATTCAAATCAAATGAAAAAAATTGAATTTGA
Organism: Sequoia sempervirens; assembly: GCA_007258455.2. Taxonomy (NCBI): domain Eukaryota; kingdom Viridiplantae; phylum Streptophyta; class Pinopsida; order Cupressales; family Cupressaceae; genus Sequoia; species Sequoia sempervirens. The sequence goes on from VDFB02368470.1 coordinate 34,856, forward strand.
AAACCCTAGTTCGAATTGAAACGAAAAAAATTCATTAAAAACCCTAATTGTTTAAAACTGAAACCCTAAATTGAATTTGGAAATAAAAATTTCATAAAACCCCTTTAAATTCCGAATCGGAATAAAATCATTCAATGATTTTAAAATAAGTTCTCTAAAATTTTATTTGCTTTGTAAGGGAAAATGATATATAGAGCAAACTTCCTAGTCTCTAATTTTGTAAATTATAAATTAGATTAGAAATCAATATACAAGAATGGTTAAAATTCATAAAAGCTTTATCTTGATGTTTGTTTGCAAATTTGCTAACAAATTCAGAATCTAAACACGCATAATCCTATCTCCACTGATACTCAACTTGCAACTTCACAATGCCAAGGCCACCCAAACTTCAATTCTGCCTATAAAACCTCTATGGGACCCTAAATCAGAAAAATTCCCAAAGTTCCAAACACTAAAAGCATTTGAAATTTGAGGAACTTAGACCCTAATCTTTCATTGGACATACCTAAAATTATGTAGGTTCAATGTCAAGAATGGGTCTATTTGGTAGATTTATGAAAACTATTTTGAATATCTAGAATGCCATAAAGTATAATTATAGCAATTCCAATTGGAAACACTTCCAGGTACATATATATCCTAGATAATAATCCACCCATCCTCAATCATAATGGATTATTTGGCAATTAAGAGAGATTTAATTTAACCATAAAATTACCTATATTTTGATACTATATAGATTTATGTGGAAGGATAGAAATGCATCAATATGCTTTGTGCCATATTTTATGAATATTAATATTTAAGAAAAATCTAGATAAGATTGACCTAAGTAGATGATTTATGTAAGGGATTTTTAGTGAACAAGTGACACACCATGGAGATTGGGATGGTATTTAAATTCGTATTTATAAATATAGTGTACCCCCTTTAAATTTGTATTTGGTTTTTATAATGAGTTGAAATTATCAATGTGTTACATAAAAGAAATTTGTGCTTAGATATATTTAAATTAGATAATAAAGATATAGTTATATAAAATAGGGAATCCAACATGAGGAATAAACCTTTAATGTGCCATTGTGTGCATCTAATTTATGCCAATGATTTAGTAAGAGTGATTGTCTAAGAGGATGAAATAAGCCTTAAAAAATTGTAAGATCTAACACTATTTTAATGTAGTTTTATATGTGTGTACATGTCCACTATGTTTTTTGAGTTTATGTTAATGTAAGATAAGGAGGATTGGTGGATATATTTGAAATCTAAAGAAAAAACAAAAATGATGTGAATATATAGATATATATTTTTAAAATGATTCTTTAACTTATCTACATTAAACATTGTATATTATCTCTATATTACTATCATGGCTTGATTTTCATTATGTCTACTAAATGTTGCTATATTTATTCATTGTTGTAATTAAATTATAGGGCTCAATGTGTAATCTATTTTACATCAAATTTTATAGTAGACTTATAATCCTAGAACGTTTGTAAATTTAATAGCTAACAAATAACTTGATAGGTGCAACTAAAAACCAAAAAGTGTGGTTTGATTTATCTCCATTAGGCTGGAAAGCTAAAACATCTACTAGGTTTATCCCTATTAGGTTGAAAACCCAAAAGTGTAGCTTAATAAACTTACAAGTGGTGAAAACTCACAAAAGCACTAGAAACTACTATTTGCAAAACTACCCTTGACATATCAAAAAAAGCCAAAGGTCACCATATGTCATACCTGTATAGGTTGTATAGTTATATTAGATACCTTATAGTATCTCCTATTGGTTAAATATGTTTGAAGATGACATTAGCGACACATCCCTACATTTATATGAGATATATTATTAACATGTCATGTTACACATATGCTAAGATACTCAAATATGGATAAGGAGAACTAGGGAATATATATTAGAAGAGAAATATATACTAAGCTATCCAATATTATATTTTTGTACTTAGTGTAGAAGAGAAATTCTAGACCAAGAATGCAAGTGCAAACTCAATACTCTACTTCTAATGAAAGGTAAATAAAATAATGAAAGATTAGAGAAGCATAATAGGTTCCATAACATTCTTTTATGGCTCTAAATGTATGTGTTGATGTTGCTCTTTGGTTCTCTAATGTGATAACATATACATACAAATTTTATCATATGGAAACATTTGGGGATGCCATTATTTTATAGAGTTGAGGGGAAAGGAATGGAGGACTAGGTTTTTTTGGAATCGAGGACTAGAATTTCATGAGAGAATTTTTGATTTTGTATTTGAGAGGGAAGAGAGAATTAAATGTAGGTGGTTGGGTTGATGGAGGGCTTGTGTTGACTTGATTAGGTAGATGGGAATAATTGAATGCTAATTTGAATTTGGATTGAAGGTAGTTGGAAATGAATGGCTATGATTAGTCTAATTGATTTGATGGCTAGGATAGATTATTAATTTCATTTTAGATTTGATGAAGTGGAAGTTACATTAGTTTGAGTTTGGATTGGTGATTTGGAATTATTTTAATTTTAAGCTATGGATGTGACATGATTATCCCCTTAATGGTTGATTAAAAGTTCGGATTTGGGGATTTTAGCTAATTAAATAATAAACTCTAAAGTCTAAACCATAAACCCTAAAGCTATCATTTTTCTAGTGCTCTTTAATGAAATTTGGTTGTCTTAGGCAACCTAACAAATTTCATTACTCTTATATGCCATGTAATTGTTTCCCAGGATCTTGGAAAAAATGATGTAGATCCCCTCTTGTTATCTGCCACCTTTTAAACTCCCAAACTCTAAAAGTACATAAAACCTAAACCCAAAACCATCATTTCTTTTAGTTCTTAATGAAATTTGCTGCTTTGGGCAACTTCACCAAATTTTTATTCATTTGAGCCATGCCATTTTCTCCTCCTAGGATTACTAGATCGAATCTCTTTAAGCCATCCTTACAAATTCTAAATCTCCATTCAATTTTCTAAGGGTTCCACATGACATTTCTTAAGGGGATTAAAGGTTCTGTACTTTGTGATCAAAGTTGCCTAAGGTCCAACCAAGTAATAATATCATATAATATCAATAGTTAATTGTATTTCATTCAAATTGGAATATAAAAGCCTTAGATTATTACAAATGAGGCTTTCTTACATATAATTTTATCATTCGTATTCACTATTTAAGGCCATTTATATTGAATGGTTTAACTTGGTATTTCGTGAAACATGTATCTACATCTTGAAATTACAACTAATGCAGTTCACTCATATCTTAAAGATCACATGGATCCATTCAATATTCTCCGCATCCACTCATAATGCCATCCATCTCCAACACCTTCACCTCCACCTCCACCCACTCCACCTCGTAACCCCCCACCTCCACCACCTGAAATCAATGAGCATGCTCGTTTGCAAGCACAAATCAATGCTTTTGCTAGAACCATCCAAGATCAAATCAACATTATTCAAAATGAAGAATGTGTCGCACCTCTTGTGAGGATGTTTCCATCTAGGATGCAAACCCTTGTTGATGCTGTCAGGGCTATGGATGGGATCGTAGATGAGCATCGACAATGGCTAGAGGAGAGGAGAACTCCTAATTTTGAAAAGGAAAACACAAAGAAATGAATATCTAGGCAGTAGAGAGCCATAATAGTTTATAAATTAAAACAATGATCTTAAATAGTTATGAATTTATACATTTGGTGAACGATGGATATTTTGTGTGATGAATTTATAAATTTGGTTCCAAATGTATATTTTTAGTGACATGAATTTATGATTTTGGTTCTATATGGATATTCTTAGTGACATGGATATTTTTAGTGATATGGATATTTTTAGTGACATGGATTTTGGTTTATTGTTTAGTATGTATGTGCATGTATTAAAAATTTGCATAATAGTTCTTAAATTTTGAAATTTGTATATGTATGTATGTATAGTTTATTTTGATGATTTGTACACATGCAAATTATGCATCATTTTTTTTATTTTAAATGTACATGTACATACATTTAATTTTTAATTTTGTATGGACATGCTCTTGAGTTGAACAATCAATGTATATATATGTGCATTTCAATTAAATATATGAGGTTAATATATATGTTGCTCATGTCCTATTTCCATTAAATATGTGATCTTAATTTTTGTATGCACATGGACTATTTTGTATGATTTAAAATGCAGGTGCACATTATATCAAGCATATATCATGGATGATTTTAACATTGATGATATCATCAATCCACCACCTGAGCCACAGCCAGATCCGCCTCCCTCCTCCCCTCCACCTCCACCTCCACCTCCAATCTCCACCCCCCTCCCTCCCTCCCCTCCTCCCTCATACACCTCCAACACTTCCATGGCATCTCACTGGATGAGGCTCCCATTTGAGGAGCCCAAATAAAATGATCAAGTCACATCCTTATAGACACAAATCAATGCTATGTAGAGTCAAGCATTGATTTCTCCACATGTGAGATGTTTTGCATATGTAATGCAAAACGTTGTTGATTCCATCAGGATGATCGATTCTGATCTTGATAGGCATCGACAAGACAGAGAACAAATGAGACAATTTTATTCTAATGGTCTCTCTTACAAACAAATATTAGACCTTAAAATAATGAAAGCCCATCTAGCCCCCTACTTTCTTGACCCCATTACTTGACAACCCATTCCACCCAACAAATCTAGAATATCTATG
>VDFB02368471.1:0-11026 GCA_007258455.2 Sequoia sempervirens
AAAATAATTTTATGAATTTAGTAGTAGTTGCAACATTTTTTTCAATTGGAGGAGAAAATGCAGTAAGAGAGAATGTAGTAAAAATTCCAAGGGGGGGATAAAAGTAAGTTTTTGTCATTGATGTCAAAGGGGGAGAGAATGTAGTGAAAAATGCCTTGACATCCAAAGGGGGAGCAGTGTTTTGTTGTGTTATGAAATTTTGAGTTTTTCACACTTAGTGTTGCCATCAATTCCAAAAGGGGATTGTTGGAATATGGCTTGCATTTGTTTTGGTTACTATGCTTTCATTGATGACAACCGGATATGGTATGGTCCTAGTTCAAAAGTAGTTCATACCGGTAGGAAAAGTAGAAGATTGTATTCTACCGGCATAAAGCATGAAGAACAGACTATCCAATTGGCAAATTGGTATGAATACTTCACCGGATCATTATTTTGTTGTGTGGTTCCTTAGGGAAGATTTTCAAGCATGTGTGTTACCTTTTTGGTAAGTTTTGTGGTGCTGCAGAAATCAGTGTACGAGTTTGGAGATTCGATAGAATGACTTATTATTTATTTTCTTCTTATGGCTGACCTATTGTGTATGGCATGTTCTGAATGTATAAGGAATATTTGTTTGACTATTTCTTATGTTGGGAATTTTGATTTGGGTCCCTACTATAGTACAGAAAACTTGTGTGGGTAAACATTAATTCTAATTGATGATTTGAGCTGACAAGTGGAAGAATATTATATTTTGTTTAAAGTTGACATATAGAAATAAAGTCTTGTTAGTAGATATATATGTGAGATCAGAAAATAATTTTGGTGTGTGGGTCAAGTGGTGAGAAGGTGCAAAAGCGAAGTAGTGTAGAGTAGGTATATGGGCTAATATCAGAAGATCTATTTGAGAAAATTTTGTTTGTGCTACATAAAGGTTTTTGTAGGAGAGAAGAGCAAAGAAGAGTAGAGCAGAAGTGCGAATTGGATAGAAGATCTAGAATTTGTTTCATGTGATTTATTGGAACTGAATCCAGGCATTTGGAGATGGCAATTTCTCAGTTCATTCTTTTTGTTATATTCTTAAATATTATGTAAGGAAATGAGCCTTTCCTTTTGAGCAGTGAGCTCTAGGCAGTGCGCCTAAATGCAAGTGCATTCCCTTTTGATCATACTTTTAACTGAGTATACTTTGTGGATTAATCTCCACCGTGGTTTTTCCCCTAATAGGGTTTCCACGTAAAAAAATTTGGTGTTATGCTGTTCACATTGTGATTGCATGTTTTCCTTCTACTTGTATGTTGTGGATGTTATTAAAGTTTAATACTGTTGTTGAAAGTTTAAGATCTGATTTGAAATTAAAATATTATAGAACACTAATTCACCCTCCCCCTTCTCAGTGTTCCTAGTGTCCAATAGGAAAATGCATAGAGACTTATCCAAAAGGGCTAGAAAATCTAGTAAACATTCCTAAAATTACTTCCTCAAAGGTAGGATTTGTTTGACCAACAATGAAATTCTTAGATTTCATCCCTATATGGCATAAAATCCTTCTAAAAATGTTCCTAAAGTTGTAGATTGAGTCATAAATCTCATAAAGCTTCACGAAACATGAATCAGTAATTCACCCAAGACATGACAGGAAGATTTCTGACACAAAGGAAAAAAAACAAAGACTTTCATGTTAGGTTCACCCAAAATGTAATGTAGGGGGATTCATCACCACCAAGGCTCCAAGTCACAAGAGAACCCCAAAGAATGAACTTCCCTAAACTACCTCAAATATTTTGATAGGTTAGAAAGGAATAGATAAGGTTGATAAGGAAGGGAAAATAGAGTTGTGTTTCCCTTATGTTTATGATAGGTGTTTTCCATAATTGGGTGAGCTGACTATAGAGGTCTTAGACTGCAGACTAGATAGCTCATTGTTTGTGGATGGCAGCATGGAAACTGAACTTTAGCACGATGCACTAGAGTCTTAGGGACACGTTGGTGTCCTATATGGACAGAGGGTCTAATAACCAATAAAAAACACATAGGTCCTACTTACGACCTAAATGTTAAATTTTAATAGTTTAATAGGGAAATGCAAATATACATAGTAAAACAAGAAGAATATTGTAAAGATTAATATAATAACAAAAATGACAAGGAATGAAGGAGAACTCCAACTCAAATACAGTCTAGTTCTCTAGCTAGCTCTAAGTGGACGAACTGGTACCTACACACACAAAAACAAAAGAAGTGTTGGGTTATGTTTTGAGGTCCACCTCAATCAGACCCCCGTTTTTATGTTACCACCTCCATGGAAAACTAGTATGCAATGATATGGAGAAAATAAATTAAAGAGAGGAAAATAATAATAAAAGAAGTAGAGAGAAATGACAAGCTGAATTCTATTCTACAAGATGATGATGCAAGTAAATGAAAGAACACAATGTCACCTTCCATGCTATAAGCACTCATGACCGATAGACTAAAGAAGAGAACTACACCACCACGCCAAGGAGGTAGAGCTTCATAAACATGTATTGATAATGGTGTTTAAGCAAGAAGACATTATAGAAGCCAAGTGAGAATGTTGGTAGCTACAAGAAAGAGTGGTGGAGAAGCAAGAATGTTGGAAGAATGACGAGTAACAAGAGAGAGAGAGAGAGAGAGAGAGAGAGAGAGATCAAATGAGTTAGAGGGATTCTAAATGTGATCGAATGAGTTCAAGCGGATGAAATTGAGGTAAAAGGTCATTTCTCATCGGTCAAGAGTTGACGAAAGATTTTACATTTGCAAGCAATTAGGAAGCGTAATGTTTCTATAGATTCAAGACATAGAAATATTTCCAAGATGACAACATGGTACATTGATGTCTACACAACGTGCATGCATCCCTATCAAAAATTCCCTCACTAACATAAAATGGCAGGGATACATAGAAATATCAAGATGAAGGTGGCAATATATTGCAACATCGCACTTGCAAGGCCAAAGTGAAGGTAAGTTAATGGGAAAATTGCCTAGGTGCAAATTTATGCCATTACATATTGTAATAATTAAATATCATTTTAGAGTCATATATTGTGATAGAATAAATTATGCCTAAGGATTTCTCTCACTAAAATAGACATACAATTCTTGTGATCAATGTAAGAATATTTACAACTATTTTTCTGATAATTATATTATTTTTCATGTATTATTATATTTTACTAATATTTTTAGCTAACAATCCTAATAAGTGGTATGAGAATATTTTCTAGGGTTGTGTTTTGTAACATTAGTAAATAATTTAAATATTTCTATGATTATCCATTATTTTTTTTAACCTTGCCCTCTTAGAACCTTGGTGATGTTATGAAATTATTCTTATAAACCCCTTAGCATCTAAATACAAAACTAAGCTTAAATATTAAATACTTGGATTGTTCATACTCACCCCACGAAGAGAGAAAAACAATTACCTTATAAAGAAAAAAATTAATAACATTTTGGAATGTAAACACCACATAGGTGTTCACATATTGTTGTCATTGATGTCAAAAGTGGGATCAGGTATGAGATGGAACTGATCCTATATGGAAAAGGAGTGTTTGCATTGGTGTCAAAATGTTGTCATTAATGTCTAATAAAATATATGGTATGCTTTAAAAGTTCCTCAGAATGTTGCATTATTGTCATAAGATTGCAGAATATTCTTCTAGACATCTGAAGTGATTTTGAAGGCTATATTTCACTTGAGTTCTCTGAGAGCTTCTCATAAATGTGATGAGTAGGTCTAGAGGATGTGTATTGCATCTAGAAATGAATTATATTCTCTCTCAGCCAGTTTTAGGGTTTGTTAGTTAAACCCTAGGGTTTTAGAGTCATGGCAACCAACAAGTTTTATGTTTTCATGTTGATTGTGGTTAGGCGGTAACCGATCACATAAGTTATAACTTATGTCTTCAAACTCATTCAGTGACCATCCCCATTACCTAGTTCTCAAGTCGGTATCGCTTATGAATTATTTGAAGTAGATCAGACAGTTCACACTCAAGTGTTCCATATTTGACAGCTATCACTAAGGTCACATGTATCACAGAAAGCTCTTTGGAGTTGGCTTGAATTTCAACGATGAGCAATGGAGATGTATCAACAACTACAATCAAGTTGATAAGATGGTGCCCACCAACCCGTTATGTTTTTGGTGGGTCTCGGTTATGCCTTGCGAGGAAGCAGGGAATGATGGTTATCAAAAAGGTTTTGATCGAATGATGCACATTGAGGGTGAACAGACCTTGATGGTTCCATCAGACACATGGCATCATATCACTCTATCGCTTCACATCATTTTTGTGAAGCGAAGTGTTAAGATGATTTGTGTGATGAGTGATGGAAGTGGATTATGACATCAACATGTACAAGTGGTTGAATATCATTGCATTGTTGGGTGTTAGTGCATCACACTAATACATCTTTAACAATCAAAGCTTTTAGTGATGAGCAATAAATGTTGACAATAGTGGAGAATGACATCAGAGGCATACACATGGCATTAGCATGCTAGCCTATAGAGATTTTGTGGGCCCATTATCAATACTAATGGGATAACGGGGGACAGTGTAGATTGAAGTGAAGTTCATCCAACGGTGATCGTTGATGGAGAAATAAAGGAAAATGCATAACAATGATACATTATGTTAGATCGATGGTGCACCTGTTCGAAGGTATGCAATCAGATAGTGATCGCTATGTCTCTTCACATCGCAGAAAATAATGTGGATGTATCGTGTGAAGTATTGATATGTGATGATTGTGGCTCCAAAGGAAAGGAGATCAATGATGGCGATGTAAAGACCATTTATCTAACGGTCATGTTTTAAAGATGTGATGATGAATGGAGGACATTGGATTGTAGCATTAAGATAGGTGATCGATGTCTTATATTTGAATGAGAAGATCATAAATGGCTAAGTCTGTGTAAATAGGATTTTTCCTATAAACCGAGATGGAGCTAAAAATTAAATGTTCTACATGTATCAACGACAAGTGTAATGAAGATTTGATGCATAGAGTAGTGGAATAGATTGCTATAGAGGTTGGGATCAATATCAAATTGGATAATTAGAAGGATGCATTAAATGCATATCCAATCCTAGGGTTTGATAGAGAGAGAATGAAAGAACATTCTTTGCACTAGAAATTAATGTTGTGTGGATCAATGTAGGAGTATGACAGTGGAGAAGATATCCTATAATCCTAACAGATGATCAGGTCATGATAGTGAATCTCGAGGAAATCATCATCAGTTAGCAACTACACAACATAGATATTCAAATGATAAGAGAGTAGAAGAGAATATAGTGTACACAGTGCAGGAAGTATTCTAAAGCTCTAGAGGTGGACAAAGAATACATTGAAAATAGAAGGTGAGAGATACTGAAGGTATATATGAGGGTGCATTGAGGCAGATCGAGAATGCACTAAAGAAGAAGGGAAAGAGCATAGCCAAACTAGTGGGGTGCAGAGCAGAGAAGTGAATTGGTGAGAGAGAGCAACAATTAGAGCAGTTATAGATTAATTTGTAACATTCATTTGTGTTCTTAATGAAAAAATTGTAATAATCACTCATGTTGTAAATCTAATAGGTTGGTACCATTAGATAACTGAGTTGGTGCTCATTTTAGGGGATTGGAGTCTCCTTAGGGTTGGTGCCCGTAAAAGTTGCAATAAAAGGTTTCCTTGTGAGGATGGATTCAGATAGTAGCTCCTAGTAGCATTTTCTCATCGTGGTTTTTCCCATCTTGTGTTTTCCACATACATCTTATGTTATGGGTTGTTAGTTTGTGTTGTTTAAATTTTTATGTCTCATATTTCATCTACACACTAAGTGTTTAAAGTGTTAGTCTGCTCTAGAGGTCAAAGAGTTAAAATTTGAATATCTACTAATTCACCCCCCACCTCTCAGTAGATTGTTGTGTTCCAACATTAGATAATAAAAAGATGAGGGAGAAAGAAAAATAGAAAAATCCACAATAATAGAAGTAACATAAATATACTCTAGGAAAACTCTTTAAGGAAAACCAAGTCGCCAAACAACACACATCCAATTTATTATTTAGAAACACTAATGGTTATGATAAATTAATATGATATCCATGTGAGATTTAATAAGATCAACATTCCTCATCTAGTAGAAAACTAATAGGATAATGTTTCCAAATATCTTCAATATACATCCGCTATCTCACGCGTCTAATATAAAAACTCAATGATGCCCAAAAAACCACACAAATAATAATACCATGGTATGAATTATCATAACCCTCACATATGTGGAGTCATGATGTCTTCTCAAAATTCCAAATATCTCCTACATAAAGGTGATCCCACAATACTGGTTTACAATTTTTGGCCAAACTGGACACTGAACTAATTTTTTCTAACTAAATCTTCACTTACAGGTACCTATAGCGGCTAAACCGTGATGAATTTGAAGATGATGCAAACTAGTGATTTGTGAAATTTTGTTTTATAGATTCCATTTTTCAAAATTTGAATCAGTTGCACTTCTTTTTCCATCTCCCTCGAAAACTAGTTTTTTTTTTAGAAAACAACATTTTTAAAAAGTGACGCTCACTATATAGCGCATAACTTGTTTTCCATGGAGGATAAAATTATAATTCTTTCGAATTTAGATTTGTAACTATGATATCTAGTGCTTTCATTTTGGTTTCATAGTGTTTTATTGAATATTTTTTTCCTTAATCAGGATTTTGAAGTCAAACCAATTACAATTCGACATAGGAATATTGTATGCAACATAACTTTTTGTATGTATCAGAATTTTTTGTTGGATCAAGGACTTAAATATTTAGTGCATTGATATTTTTCAAAAAATTGATAATTTGTTATTTTTCCACATGTGCAGAACAAAGAGCTTGATTTTCGGTGAAAAACCTACATTCACAAGAAATTAAAAAAAAATTAAAATTAAAATTAAATTTATTTAAAATTATACCATTTGGGAAGCTTATTATAATTACTACATGGTTACACAAAATAAATTTTAAATGAATTCATTTGATCCCCCAAAATGTAAATCAAAAGTGGTTTTTTATTAGCCTTTTGATATGTGTAAAGGAGACTGTTATCGGTATGGTTTAAAACTAGTGGGGTTCTATCCAAGGGGGTTTGATCTAAGGTGGTTCGATCAAACCCTCTTCAATTGGAATCCTTTAAATGGAAATTTTCAAGACTTAAATCATAATATTTTCTAAAAATATGTGATTTTAGCAAAAATCAGGATCTCCCAAAAATTGTAAACCAGTATTGTGGGATCACCCATAAGAATATTTTACCTCCATTATGTAATATGGCATTTTTAACTCCTAAGAACTCACAAATGAAGCATTAATTAAACCCAACACCCACTCAAATAGAAGACAAAAGTTTGCAAATCTACTATGCAAATCCTATTCAATATCTCATTATAAATAATAACTTCAACTATAACCTGAAAATAAGAAATAATTACATATGTCCTTCATTGTTGTATGAAAATCCTATTTACCCATTCCATGACTTGTGGGGACATACATGCATTGTTTATTCATCTAGTTAATAATTAAATTTCATGGAGACTTAGGATATGCAAGGTGAATAGTACACTAAATATTGACATCGTCCTACTTCATATTGATATGCAAAAGTATAAGGGGATCTAAAAAAATAAATTAACCACCAATGGTATAATATGTTGTACTAACTAATTCATATGTCCTAAAAATTTCACAAAAGAAACATACAACATTGAACAAGTGACCACCATATTGACTATAAAAATCACATCACCCATCATGCCCAATCATAAAAGATACCCACCAACTACTTTGACTTGGTCTTGACATATGTTATGTGGTATGTGAGGTGTAAGCCCTAATTTTTAGTGGTTAATAGTTTTTTGAATTTTTTTTTACCTCATCCATGTGTGCGAAAAATTCAATTCTTAGGATTTAGTTGATTCTAGATGGTCATGAGTGCACCTAGCTCTTCTTTTATAGATGTCCCCTTTGGTTTTAGTCTTGATCTATCTCTTTGTACTCATAGTTTGATTGGTTTTAGTAGTTTTATCTTCATTTTTAGACTTGAAAGTGTCTTTATAGCATGCATGAGATATAGATTTGGACTTTATATGACACTTTCATTATAGTATATGTGTGTTTAGGCTTATTTTTCCATATGAGACATTATAGTTCTCTTGTTACAATGTGGTTGTCACATTTTTCTTCTAGAACTCATGCTCCTTAATTGTAGGTGTTGTGCTTTCTTTGAAGGTTGAAGCATATGGTAGAGGAGAACCATAGAATCTCATTGGTTGAATATATATTTTATATGAGAACCCTATATTTTTTTAGTCTATAGCATGGTTGAAATCATAGATGAAAGGACAGTAGTAGGAAACCCATAAATATGTTTAAAAATTTCATAATCCTTATTTTAGAAAAAAATCATGAATGGCTTATTTATTTAAGTGCCCCAAGCTTATGTGGAAGTTATTAATATGAAAAATAGGGTGATAAAAATTATGATGCGAAATTTGTATCAAGCCACACTATGCTTCCTTTTTTCTCAAGGGTTCATAATATTATGCAGTATCACAGTTGGCACAAAAACCAATACATAACATGAGGTGGAACAAGAATAAGAATTAAAACACTGTGATTGACAGTAATAAGAGGATATAGGGAGATTTTGAATTCCCAAGGAAAACTATGAATGGCTACAACTTTATTTCTAAGCCACTCTCCTAAGGTCTTAGGATTCAAAAATATAATTAAATCTCAAGAAAATTTTAAAATTTAGGTCAAAAAACATAATTGAAATCACTTAACCTTTAAGTTTAGGGTGTAGGTTGCATCTTGAAACACATCATACTTTTGAGCATAGGTTGTAAAGTTTAACTACCAATCACTTCCCTTACATTGAGCCCTAACAATTGAATATTAAATCTTTAGGCCCTTATTGATAAGAAGAATTGTGTAAACTCTCTTGTGATCTCTAAGACTTTTTGATTGAACACTTTAGCCTTAGGGTTTGATTTGCATTAAGAATTCTAGACTTCAAGGTCTATTTTACATTTCACAAGACATGCAAAATATAGGGCCAAGTCTAACTTTGATGTGGTCTTTCCTTGCACTTTAGAGTTTGCTAGAAATGTTCATCTCAATATATAGATTTTGATTAGTATCTAACAACATGTAAGGGTTTTTTGAGAGTTCAAGTTTCATTGAACATCTATTTACTCAAAGTAGAGAGAAATTTCTTCATGTATCATAATACATATATAACCACCAAAGTATTGCTTGCGATCAACCATTATCATATATTTAAGTTTGTTTTCTTTATAATTTATGTGGCAATTCTAATGACTCATATTTAACATTAACTTAACATTTAAATTAAACTCCAAAACTAAATATTTAGGTCTACCTCATCAAAGATAGTTCCAAATTAACATTTTTTCTTCATATCTTATAAAAATATAAAGCAAAATACTTAATGTATTAGTGCAATAGGTAGTTCATTACTTGTGCATTACATCAATTTATTTTGGTATCCCTATAAGCCATCTTATGCTTTACTACTCTTTTATATTCAAATTGTTATAAGGAATATGTTTTCTTTAATTAGTAATTATTAATTAGTATCAAGTTATAACATTATTGTTCATCACAACTAATTCTTAGTTTTTGAATTCCTCATGTATCAAACTATTTTCTAATCTCTTGTTATATTTTCATTTATGGATTCTTTTAATGATAATTTGGCCAAGGTCACACTAGAGGCCAAGATAGCCCAACTCTTAAAAAGATCCCAATATACCCCTTCCCATCACTATTTTCAACTATTCCTATTTTTACCATGCATTAGTCATCATTGTTAGTTTGAAACATTAACATGAGGAGATACCTAGGCCAAGGTAACTAGGCCATCTACATCATTGGGCCCATGCACCAATCCTTTACAGTATGGGAGATGAGAGACAATCATTAGTTATAATAGTGGATAGAAGGTGGCAAGTAGCTACCTAACCATGAAGCGCAAGCCTTAAATTGACGAGTTTAAGTATCTAGGTGTGATTTGTGAGGGTCAAAACATGTATAGCCACTCTTTTAATGACATGATGAGCTGGGATCTAGAAAAGGTGCTTAGGTCACACTTTTTTACTATTGTATTGATTTTTCAAGAGTAACTCAAGGAAGATATTCAATTACATTAAAAAAAATCAAGTTTTTCTGAGGTTTAAACCACCTACCTTCAAATAAGATGTTGATCTTCATTGAAGAATGAAATATCAAGTTATACTTGACAAAAAAACTTTAAAATAAATAAATAAACATAAAAAAAGATGATTCAATCACCAATAAAACTTCAATTTAACAACTATATATTTTGTATTAAAGAGTCTCTAATTTTTTAACTTTTATGCATCACATATAAAATTAATAAACTATCAATTTATGTTTTTTCTTAATAAATAATTAAAAAAAAAACTCTTCCCATAAATCATATTAAAGAAACATACCTTTAAGGAAGACAATAATATGTTAATTTCACCATTTATCAACAATTTCTTCAATTTAAACTATTACTAAAATTAATTTTAAGAAAACCATGTCAACAATTTCCGAAGCGGTCAGGAAAGAAGGCTAGGAAACAAAGGTTTGGAGACAATCACTAAGGAGAGACTTGAAATGCATCGCAACTTTTATATTGCCTCTTCACAAACTACGATATGTCCAAAGCACAAGACGATTCCAACATAAGTAATATCGCTTTATATATGTATATATATGGCCGGAATTCAAACAAGCTATTCTCTTCTACAGATATTTAATATCTTAAATTCAAGGCATAAGTATTGCAAATACATTTCTTACTTATCTTCCATCATGGCTAGGGTATGTTGTGGATCTGCCTCTATGAAAGCTTACGAATTAAAGTTAAAATTAGAGTTAGAATCAGAATTGATGAGAAAACCTGCAGTGGAAGAGACCCCAGAGATGGATGT
>VDFB02368472.1:0-47716 GCA_007258455.2 Sequoia sempervirens
TCAACAATTGTGGCAAAGAGATTGTGAATGTCTTCAATGATAGGGTCAAGTGATGTTGACATTTCTTGAATTGGATCATTGTCGAGTATTGGTGGATTTTGATCATGATTGAAAAGTGACTTTTGACATATGTTGATTTGATCATTGGATGGAGTAGATACAGCTTCAAGGTGCTCAGTGATGGATTGATCTTGATCCTTGTTCTCAATAGTTGTCATTTTTTGTGTTTGTGCTTGTGTTTGTTGGGTAGCTTGAGAGGCTTTTTGCACTTGTTGAGCTTGTCTTGCTTGCTGCATGGCTAGATATTTTTGGATGGCCTTTTGGTAGGCATGGTGAGTTTTTAGCGCAATGTCATATTGTCTTGTTGCGTTTGGTTTCGGTGGTAGTGATGGCGGATTCAAAATTGTGTTGGATGTAGTGATAAGTGGTTGAGATACGCTTGGAGCAATCATGGTAGTGAGGGGTTGAGATGTGATGGGTATGATAGTGGTGTTTTGAATGATTGAAGTGATAGGGATGGTTGGAATGACCGAGGTGATAGGTCCTTGGGAGACTATGTTTTGATTTGGGATCAACACTGTTGTTTGATTGAATACCATTTGTTGGTGCGATGTCGATGGTATATTCAAAGGATTTGATGTGACGGCTTGATTGGTGTTAGGTGGATTGATTTGGATGAAATGATTGGTGCTAGGTAAAGGGGGGAGCCCTAAACCAAGGAATGATATTGATATGGGTAATGGTGGTGGAGATGCCTCTTGGCGCAATGACTCAACTATTTTGGTAAGTGTAGCAATTTGATCTCACCAAATTTGATCTTGATTTCGATCTTGACTCCCTTGATATAGTTGATTTGGCTTTTGTTCAAGCAAATTTGGGATGCATACTTGTGGTTTTTGAATGGGATCATGGAAAAATTGATTTTGGACAATGTTCTAACTTGGGATGATGTTCAAATTTGGCATTATGGGTTGAAATTGAACATTGTTGATGTTGGGAATCACATTGCCTTGTTTTAGGTAACTCTAATCTTGCATGGTGTTACCTTGACTTGGAGTTGTTAACATCTTGTTTGGATTTTGAAAAATATTTGTATGATTTGCAACCATATTTATCCCAAAGTTTTCTGGATTCATGTTTCGAAAACTTGTACTTGGTACATTCTCATTGTTCGTTTGAAGGCCCATGCATTGATTGTTTGGTTGGAAAACTTGTAGGTTTGGATTTAGATCTACCATTGAGAAATGTGTTCCAATCTTTGATTTGGGCATACTCACACTTGTTGTGCCATTGACATTTGTAGAAGGTAATGATCCCATGTATGGATTGTATAAGTGTGAGTTTTGATAATCAATCGTCATTGTAAGGCTTTGAAAGTTCAATTGATTTGGATTACTCATGATGTATGGATTGAGTTTATATTCCATGTTCCTCTTGTGTTTTGACCTTGTTGAAAAAGTGACCTCTAAGGTGTTTAGGACCAATGATGAGATGAATGATGAAAGGGGTGAATGATATGGGTGTCGAATTTTTAGGAACTTTGGATCAATGCTAGACTTAGGGTTTGATTTTGATTGGTTTGATTTGGATAATGAACTTGTAAACCCTCAGATGTTGGATGTGATCTTAGGATGAATTTTTTCAAAGGATGGCTAATTCAATTAAATGTATGAGAAATGATGCATTCCCATACACCTAACTAAACAAGGTGATTTTGATTTTTGATGATTTACCCAAGTCTAGATGATGTTTTCAAAGCTCTAAAGTTGTTTGGTGGGATGGATTTTGATAAGTGTTTGGGATGGGTGAAATGTTTGATTCGATCCTAAAAGAACCTAGAAAGGACTTTTTTACGAGACCAAGATAGTGAAGAACATGCCTTTCTCTAAGAGTAATTCAAAATCAAAAGACCAATGTTTGCATGAAAACCATATGACCAAAAGATGCCAAGCACATATGTGGGGTCCAATTGATTGAACCTTTTCTTAATGGATTATTTTTACCACAAACAGACTCTTGATTAGATTTTGAATCTAGATGTCTAATGTCCCAACTTTCCCCTTATCCTGCAAAGTGTGTTATGCGGAAACCAAGGAAATTTGAGGCAAGAGTTACCTATTGTTGACCTTAGTAGGAGAAAATTGAGATGAAATTCAAATGTTTAGAAGCCTCTAAGGATACGAATCCCAAGGGCAAGCAATAACATGTGAATTTGTTTAAGGATATTTGCTTCTCCTAAAGGGTTTGAGATTTGATGCTCATGTTGAATGTTGGTTTTCAAACATTTTCGATCAAAGCACTGTGTTTTCAAACCAAGAACAAGTACAACCCTATGGATGTGAAAGATAGTATTTGTTGAATCCCCACTTGGACAAGTCCAGCTACGCTTATCTTTAGCGAATGGTTAGATGCTTGACCCCACTGGCTCCCCTCCACATCACTCACTTATACGGGGCAGCCAAGCATCAACACCCATTGAACTCCCATGGCATGTTTTCCATTTCTACTAAAGACCGTAAAAGTGTGGGGCGGCTTCAGAACGACCGTTCTTGCACCAACAAATAGATTAAAGATTTTGGAAAATTCTAGCACATGGGTCTTAGTAAGGACTTTCCATTCGTGGAGATTGACCCATACAGCAAGAGTCCCCTTTTGGATCCATCTTGTCAAAATCAACCGTGTGATATTGGCTTTTCTTCCAATATCCACATTTATATCCCGACTGGAAATACTCTTGGCTTTAGAGTGTTACCGGTTGAGTCGTTCCCTTGGGTGAGTACTTTTTCCCCAAGGCAGGCCCTCTAGGATAAACAAAAGCGAGTAGAGACAAGATCCGGTAACTCAATCAATCTTTGATGGCAACAAAGAGAATATGCGTGAAAATGCCCCACTCACACTCGCAAAGTGTTTTGTTCAATTTTAAACCCAAATCGAAGTGTGTATGGGCAATTATTTACGCAACTTAATGTCACCAAAAGCCTTTTGATTCTCAAGATTTCCGTGAGGCGCAAGAGAAGTGCATACGTCTTTTGATGATATTACTTTGTGTAACTAATTACAAAACAATAAAGTCACACATTCATTTTATCCTTCAAAGCAATGATTTGATTCATTTTAAAACACCAATATCAAGTGTGAAGTTGCTTGTTCAATTTTAGCCCAAATTGAAATCTAGTATGTGTCTAAGTTTCAATTTTAACACTTTGCAATGAAAAATTGAAGTATTCTCTTTAAACCCAAATGAAAATTAATGTCCTAAGAACGAAAAGATGACAATTTCGTGAAAAGTGTTTAAACAAACACTAAAGTGTTAAAAAACACTTTAATCTTTCAAAACATCATCTTCATCACTTCTCCTCTTTTCGTTTTCCCTTTGCCTTCTTTGTCCTTTGTTATCCTTTCGCTTTCCTTTTCTTCGTTTTGCTTTCCTCATTTTCGTTGTACCTTTGCTTTCCTTTCGTTATCCTTGTACCTTTTTTGCTATTCCTTTGTTTTCACCTATATAAAATGAAAAAAGAAGGATGTAAGCATGTGAGGATTTGTTTGATTAACTTCAATTTGCATTTAATGATTTAAAAAATGAAGCAAAGATTTACAATAATTTAAGTGAGATTTTCAAATCCCCTCTACTTAGCCTGCAAAAAAGTTATAAACATACAACGCTTAGCTAGAAGATCTTCATAATACAAGCAAAAGTATGGTAGCTTGCAACAAAGATTGCCAATCTATATTGAGTGTTTAATAAAGGTAGATGCATTAATGAAACAAGGTAACTTCAAATCCACTCTTCCAGTCGACATATGTTTGAACAATCCTTTACCCACGTTCGCTCTTTATTAGAGTATTTGCAGTTAAGATCTTTCTAATTAACTATGCCAAAATCTGACAGTTTTACTCACACAGAATAAAATCAGAATAGAATAAAATCTGACAGTTTGAACATAGGGTGTAGCTTGCTTTGTTCATCATAACTTTGTGGTAACTACGCTAGCATATGTATTGAATCAATAGGTGTAAAGGACACATGGTAAAAAAACTTTAAAATGTAAGGCAGCGACCATAAATGTTTACAGAAAGAGAAGACTTTCAAACTTGTGTATTTGGCAAGCTCCAACCATGCCCCAATGCAGAAAAGAAAGCTTTTAAAGTGATGCAATTGGTAGGTGTAAAAGTTGAATGAAAAGACTTTAGAAACTTTCAAGAGAATGCAATTTGCGAAAGCATAGACAAGACACGTGAACTGTGAATAGACAAGGCATGTGAACTATTTGACAGAGTAGCTACAGTCTCATAAAAGGCCAATGACTCCCTTAAGTATCTTAAAGAACCGCAACCTTATGAAATGCAATGATGGTGTGATATGCACTAAATGGATTAATTGAAAAGGCTTTAGAAACCTACAAGCAAATGCAACTGGCGACTGAAATGTGAATCGCAGATCAAGAATGTGAATTATTTGCAGAATGCCTAAAATAAAGTATTATCTCATGGAATTCTTTGATTACAAGATATGTGCCAAATGGTTTTAGAAGAGGCGTTAGAACTTCTGGGAAAATGTAGGCTATGACAGCATAATGCTTAATGTAGACAAGTGAATTGTGTGACAAAATTCCTCAAACAACTGCGGCCTCATTCAACTTCTGCAAGTCCTTTGCAATAGTGGTAAAAGCATTATTCAACTTTTGCGCCAAAATGCAAAATTGAAACAAAGCATGGACATTCATCAAAGTGGAATGGAAAGTGGATCTTTATTAGATGTAAAATATGTGAGTTGGTGTGTTTGAGGATAGCCATATGGTGTTGGCCAGCACACAACAGACCTGAGAAATCGCGCCCTCAAACTTCAATCACTATTCGGCAGAGTTAGATATACATTAATTGCTTCCCAAATGCATTAATCTATATTTAATGAATAACACACAGAAACAAGAAATTCATGCCAACAAAAGGCCCACACATTCACAACCCCTCTTTAATTCGCTCAGCAGGAAAGGTCAGATCTCTACAAGGCTGGCAAGCTGCGGTACAAGCTGAGCGTAGTATAGGTTCAAAAATCATTATTAAGTCTACATACTAGCCTTCCTGGGATCATGGTTGTTGTGGTACTATCTTTCCTATCAGAGCCCATGCCTTCTATTCAAGTGCAACATTGAACATGTCTGGTGACTGTGTTGCTAAATGGGTTAGATTAATTTTGATATTTTTCTCTTCATACAGCCACACTTTTAATGATAGAAACATCAATAAATAAGATAAGTAATGATAAGGATAGGAGAAGCAGCGATATTAAATGTAGGGAGCCCAAGTTCGCGTGCAACTTCCTTTCAAACAAAAATACAGAGCACTTTCAGGAAGAATGCGTAACTAGGGAAGGTGCGTGAAATGTAATTGACAGGTGTAAAGCACCTAAAATGGTTTTTTTGAAAAGGACTTAAAAGCTTTCAAAATGATGCAATTGGAAGGTGCAAAACTATATTCCCTAGTCCTTCACAGCCTTTAAGGATTTTAAATAAATTCCAACAAATGCAATTGCGTAGATGTAAGGCTAGCGACTGCAATTTTCACCCTTCAATGTTATCGTAAAACAAACCTACATTTGTCTTCAAAGTTGCAGTAAGTGAATAATAACAGACCCAATCCATTACCCAAAAGCGCCATAATGATTCAAAATTTAATTTGACAATGAAAAGTTTTAATTGGCATAAGGAGTACCTGTGTCAGACGTTGGAGTAGTAGTTGCGTTAGTTAACAAGTATGCAGAAAAGAAAAAATGCTAAAACCTTGATGAGGCGCCTGCACCATCTTTTCAAAACAAAAGAGCCCCGGGGTACTTGGATGGATCAAAGAAGAAGGTATTGGCAAGATAAAACAAAAAATGTGGTCGACTGCCTTGAGAAAGCTAGCTAATTTTTTTTTATGAAATAATGTACCTGCAGGGGTATGCGTAAATTCTAACATAAACATGAGCAACCATTTGTTGATGGTGATTTTGGCACCACAACAATGCAAGCAAAATATTGCTATTCTGCTTCTCTTGAAAGAGAAAGGCAACACATGGATGCCTTAGCTCCCAAGGTCTTTGTAGTTGGGTCTCAACTGTGCTGATGTTACTCAGTGGTCAGTGCAACAGTAATATTCAAGGGGCCTGTTGGTGTTGAGCTTTTGGATTGTTTTGGGTTAAACATAAATTTAAATCTACTCTAACCAAGGTTTTAAATAAACAAAAAAAGATACATCAGGGCCTTGGAACAAAAAAGAACAATAATTCATCCAAATTAACCAGACCTGTTGCCCTTCAAGGAATCCCTAACTAAAACTGTAGAACAAACTTAACTTGTGACTAACACACAACTTCATTCATTCACAGTGTTGATTTCAACAACAAATTGAAAATCACCATTTAAACAAAACATAAAAACCAAACTCATTCCTTGAAAGCTTTCAAATTAGATGATCAATTCAAGACAAACACCATTCTAAAACATAACATGAAATAGATTTTAATCTGGTTGCTTCTACTGTTGGTGAAACAGATAAGCAACATTTACAAAGCTGGCACAATCACCAGTGTATAGAAAATCTGTGATTTCAAATTGTTTCCATTTACACTAAGAAAACTGAAAGACACATTAGTCTATTTTGAATCTCACTCCTAGCTACCAGTTCTACTCCTACTTCTACTTTTTTTTTTTCTAAACTAGAAGTTCTCCATTGGTTCTAACCTAGAAGTGCTAACTTTTACAAAGAGGCAAAAATTCCTTGTATACAAAATGTACCAATAGGAATGTGTTGTCCCCTGCACTAGGGTTTACAAAATATCTGTAGACTGTGGGAGAGTCAGCCCTCAAATCTTTATGAGGAAAGTCAAAACTGCATTCAATGTGAAGCCCTACTATCCATGCTGAAAAGTTGTTCCGGGGATGACCTTAGATCTTTTGCAGTTGCAGCCTTTACTTTCCTATCTGCGTGTCCATCTTTGAACTCTGTTGGGGTTGCCTTGAATGCTCAGAATATCTCCATTAATATTGATCTACACCCTTGCCAGTGGTCACTAGAGCCGTCCCTATGAATCATAGTTTCTTTTTTTCTTTTCTTTGACTTCCTTTTTGTTCTGGACTTCTCTGTATGTTGAGCATTCTTCTGGAAACACCATCAGGCCTCCTTGCAGATCTGAACACTTTAACCAAGTCGATCCATTTCCTTTGGATCTCAGAAGGAATCCATTTCACTAGCATTCTGTTGTTCTTCATCACAGGGGCAGTTAATCGATGAAAGGGATCGATGAGTCACTCTTTTGGCTCCTTCTGATTGGTCGGGCATACGCCAAGCGATCTCCTCAGGCGGTCAAAGGTGGTCTGATCAACATCACATGTCGGTGAGACACCATTAGTGTCTCCCCGATGCGACTTCACCATTATGCAGTTATCGACATGACACAAAACAGTCGGCAAGACGTTTTGGCGAGCTAAAAAAGTCGTATCGAGCTCACAAAACCAATCGGCAAGACTCCTTCGTTTCGCTGAGACCTCCCAGCAAGGATGCAAATCTTTCAGTGAGCCCTTTTATTTTCTCCCCAAACCTATTCTGTTGACAAGAGCCACGGCGAAGCTAGACTCACTGGGCGGGCTCATCTCAGATGTCGGGGAGATTGTAATGTTTCGGGGAGACCTTACCTCGATTTTCTCTTCTCTTACCGAGCCTTCCCTTGTTATCGGCAAGACTCCCTTCCTTCGCCAAGACCTTATGGTGAAAACATGACCCTTGGCAAGAAGTCCTGGCAATATCCACCTTGTGTCAGGGAGACGTTATCAGATCGGCAAGACATCTTACCGAGCCTATTCCTTTGTTTAGAGTCTCCCCAAGCTCTTTCTATTTTGGTGAAACACCCACCTTTGGGCGAGAACTCCTAGCGAATTCCCTTCGAGCTCCTTTTCTTTTCGGTGAGACTTGGTCTCCTCGGCATGAGATCACACCGAATCCCCTTTTGCTTTCACTAAGACAGTCCGGAATCACCTAGACGTTTCGCCAAACTCCCTTTATTCTTTTGGAGTCTCCCCGAATTATTTTGTTTCGACATGACCTTCGAACTTCACTAAGACCTTACACCAAGGTCTTATCCTTCGCCGAGTGTTCATTTGAGTTTGGGGAGAGGTTGTTTAATCGATGAGACATCTCGCCGAACCTTAGATCTTTCGGCGATATCTTTTTGTCCTTTTGGTGAGACAATCTCACATCGGTGGGACCTTTGGCCGAAGCCACTCCGTTTTGTCGATGTCATTTTTGTCACTGTGACCCCAACTCTTCGGCCATACATTATGCCAAAGGTTTTATCCTCCACCAAACGCAACTCCCTTCGGCGAGACCCATGCCAATCGACAAGATCTCCTGCCGAAGGCAAAATTATCGCTGACCTTAGACTTTTGATGGGACCCCTCCTTGTTGACAAGACACTTTGATTCTCTCCCCAAAGACATACTGATAGAATCCCCTGCGCTATGTCGGTGTGACCAGAGCCGCTCGGTGAGATGTTACCCCGATGCAGTTGAGTCCTGCCAAAGTGTGTTTGCTTTGTTGGCGGTCGGCGAGACTTGAACTTTCGCCGAGACCTCTTGGCGGGGAGAAAACCTTATGTCGATATATGAATCCTTTTTACAACGGTTGGCGAGACTTGAAGATTTCACCAAGACAGTCCCCCGAAGACCAAATTATGCTGATAGGAAACTCCTAGTCACCAAAACGATGAATGATGTCTTGGTGATAAATGCCTGCATATGATTTCTGATCGCTGTGACACCAAAGAAATCTTGCCGACATGAACCATCCTTGTGCTCCATCGGTGAGACCAAATGTACTCACCAAGACATCCCTCTGAAGACAAGCCTTTTTCCGAAGTGTAGCTCCTAGTTGCTGTGACTATATTTCATCGGTGAGACATTACGCCAAATGCCCACACTCTCTCCGAAGACATCCTTGTCGTTGAGGCTGCACCTATTCGTCGAGACTTCTTGGCGACGTGATCTTGCTTTGCCGATATACAGACCCTCCCCGTCGGCAAGACTCCTGGCGTTTGGTGAGAGCACATACCGAAGAGAACAACTCCTGCTGAAGTGTAGGCCTGTATGCACTAGTCGGTGAGACACGAAGATTTTGCTAAGACTTTTTACTAAAGACAAGCTTTAATGTCGATGGGAAGCTGATAGTCATCGAGACTCTGAATGATGTGTTGTCGATTGGCAACTGCATGTGAACTCCAGTCGCGGTAACACCCCTGAGGTCTTGCCGACAGGCAACAAAGATGCATACTTAGCAAAATGCATGATAAGTGGGGAAGACTTTGATGATCTCATGGCGATATGACCTGTAATGTGGAGTATTCGGACTTGATGGAATCTATAGTGCAACAGGGCCAGATATGGGGAAAATATGCTCATGGTGGGACTTTTTTGGAAACTTTGCGAGTATGGACAATATGTAATATCATCAAAATTGTGCAGTTCTAACACCCCCTTTGGATCCTTAGCAGACAGAGCCAAGCCACCAGTCGGCAAGAGGTTAGGAAAGTCTTGCTGACCTTTGCCTTAGCTAATTTTTATGACCAACTGTATTGAAGAATGCACCCCAACTGAGCTCCCTTAACAACTATCATCCTGTATGTGATTTAATCCTGCATTCAACAAAGAAAACCACAATAAAGATCATACAGACATAAGTTAATTAATAAAAATCGTCATTGAAAAGAAACCTATGTTAGTAAGGTGCCATTAAATCTTCAAACAAAATGATCATACAAGCAGTTCGGGTTTTAGGTCGACCTGAGGAATCCAAGCCGGGGAGGAACTTAAGAGAATTCTGAGTCAGGCAGATTCCAGCGGAATAAACATGAAAACACCCATTAGAAACTTAATCCGATCATTATCAATCAAGGAACAACATGTGAGATCTCAAAATAGCATCAATTATTCATAAAATGCATCATCATTTATTAACTAGCCTTACTACTCCATACTTCTTCACATTCCACCAGATTCCAGGGAAATCCACGTGGGATGGATTTCCGCGAAGGAGAAGACATTCCGGAAAACCCGGAACAAACAGGGAACAACGAATTTCTGGAAAATCTGGGGGAGAAGGAAATTTACGAAAAATATGGTCCACGCGGATTTCTGCGAAGACCGAAGACATTTCGGCAAACTCAGAAAAAATAGGGGACAACGGATTTCGGGAAAATCTGGGGGAAAAGGAAATCCACAAAAATCTGGTCCATGTGGATTTCTGCGAAGATCGAAAATCCCCGAACGACAATGCTCAGCTAGAGTTCGAGCGAGATCCGGGAAAATCCAGATGGGGTGGAAAATCCCGAACTTAAGAGAAAACCCGAATTCCAACTGAGGCAGAACCAAACCTTGACAAAAACAGAAGACAAACTCAGGTAGAAAACCAGAAGAACCACCAAGGGGAAAGCAAGTAACCAAAAGCAAAAAGAAACTAGAAAGAAGAAAGGGGGACCCATTTTGATCCAGATTAGAGTGGGGTGGTTATGCAAGGCATAACACCATTGTGATCAAATTTTATACTACTGTAGCTACAAGATTATTCCCATCAATTGTACAGATAAAATGCATCAGCATACAATATCAACACAAGATTATCCACTTTGAAAGGTAGATAAAATGCAACAACATATAGAGGGATTTACAATGACTTGATCGCTTTACTGTTAAAACAAAAACTGTTGGGTGGAAAACAAAGAGTGTTGAGTGAAAAAAAATAGAAGACACAAATGTCCGTTATGACCGTATGTAAGAATATTCAAAAACCAATCTATTGTCAGTTTATAAGCCCTCCTTCTAGCGCCATTATGTGGATGCTAAATCTGCAAATGGTTAAACCTTAACATAATATCCTTATGCTAGTCATTTGAAATACATTTAAATTCAACATCCCTATGAAATATTTAGCCATGCTAAAATAATGCAAACTAAATAGAACAAAAACAATCAAAAGTAAGCATATAAGAACATGACCAAACCCTATCCCATAGTGGGTTGGTGCTATTGTGGAAAATAGCCCTTTCCCAACCCTTGCTAAGATAAGCTAAATGATGAAATGCCTTGAAGATGAAGTGATGGTGGGAAAAGTCAGTTCTCCTGAAGAGAGTGACTTTACATAAAGATTGTGGATGAAAATTGTGGAGGATTTGATCAAGAATGAAGCCTTTATTTATAGATTTTCTTGATGAGAGATTGGCCAAATGGATGAATGTGGGACTAGGCCACTTGTCAACTTGCCATAGGTTGAGGGATGTGCAAGATTTGGGAAATGTGCCCAAGAGAGGGAGTTCCAAATTCAAATTTGTGAAATAAATGCTGAGTTTGACTTGTGCAAGGGACATGTAAGAACTTATTAATTCCTTGTTGGATGTACATGTCCACTTGATTTTGAATTCAAAATTGAGGGAATATTCCCCAAAGATGCCATGTTGATGGAAAATGCTGATTTTAATAAATCAATAAATTGATTTATTTGTGCAAGTGGCAAAATCTAGAGAATGTGATGGGTGGTTAGGTTAGGTTAATCAGGATTAGATTAGCTTAATGATGATTATGATGCTTTGACCAATTTGACTCAAATATTTGGATTTATTTAAATAAAAAAAGGATGGAATATGCATTTGGAGATTTAATTAAATAAAGTTTTGTTTATTTAATTAAAGGTTGATGTGAGACTTTGATTTATTTAATAGTCTTGATTTACTTGGTGAATGGATTTGATAAGCTTGATTAATTTGATAAGCAGGATGAATGTGAAACCTGGTTTACTTGATGAACGGGCCTAATTGAATGCATAATGTTAATTTTGCATGTCTACAAATTGCAATAGAAATTCTGATTGATATACTTCCCCCATTGTATGTGTGTATCTGCCTAATAGAAAGACCAGATTGCTTCTCCATGAATGTCTTAAAGATCTTAAAATAGTAATAAAAAATTACTCTTGAAGTTAAGAAAGTATACCCATCTACGCTTGGAGAAGTCATCAATAAATGTGAGCACATATTTAGCCCCTGAAAATGAAGTAGTTAAAAATGACATGAGGCCGCTATGTACCAAATCTAAGGGTGCCTTAACACATGTGGCTCTACCTTTAGGAAAAAAATCTTAGTGATATTTTACAAGAGTACATCCTCGAAAAACACGATCAGTACATGAAATCTTAGAGAGCCCTAACACCAATGCCTATGTACTCATCTATTGGAGATATCTATAATTGACATGACCAAAAAGTTCATGCCAAATATTACTCACAGTGTCTGCATGTGCTATGAAAGATAAACCTAAATCAACTAAAATCTCAAAACCATCGAATTGGTATGAACAAGAGAAAGAATCGACACTCCCAATGACCATAATAATATCAATAGCATGAAGGTCATAAATAACATCATGTGGGATAAAGTCGACTATCCTACTGGTGCCAGATTGGAAAATATGATACATAGAGAACCTCTTGAAAAAATCCACCCTCAAGTGTAACAATACCTGAGCCCAAAACTAAAAACTGTGTGGAATCTCTTACTGCAATCTGAGTAGTGCTACAATATGAAAGGGATGAGACCAAATCCTAAGAGTGAGTCATGTGATGTGTCAGGCCAAAATCAAATATCCATGGAGCTATAGAAAGTAAGGCTTGTGCAGAAAGAACATGACCTTCACTTGTAAATGAGGAAGAAGACTTAAGGGTTGAGATGTTATGCTATTGCATGGATTCCTATAAACCCTCTAATCTCTTCCAACATCGAGTGACAAGATGTCCCTCCTTACCACAAAAATTGCAAGGTTCACTTGATTTATTTATCTTGCAGGAAGACTCACCAAAATTAGAAGATTTATCATTTTGAGGAGTAGTTTAAGGTTTCTGTTCTAACTTTTGAGATGGTTAGGAGGAATGATCACTACTTGATGAAGTATCTATCTTGGGATTTTGTTTCTTCTTATCTTTCCCTTTGGATGTATGTGCTACCAATCCTTGGGTTTTAGAACTGGAAAGAGAATCAAATTGAGTCAACTTTGGTTGTTCATGAGTCAAATGCTCAGAAAAAATGTCAAAAGTTGGCATGGTAAATGTAGTGTCCAACACATCCATAGTAGAGTAGAAAGTAGAAGAGAAGACCTAAAATGACCCTCTAAGCTTAGACAGGATCAGGAAAACACATTCTTTGTCAGTTTTATTCTTCCCATAACCCTGCAAGAGAGATCTGAGTGACTTAAACTTTTGCAAGAAGTCCTCAATGGAGGGGAAAGAATTACGTACACGTGATGTCAATTTTTCCTTAGTTTGTACTGCTCATAACTCATTGGTGGTGCCAAAAATATCTTTGAACTTTTCCCACATATCCCTAGGAGAGGTGTAAGACTTAATATGAAACAATAGACTGTTTGAAACCTGAAGTGAAATCAATTCCATAAGCTCATCCATCTTGTTCCTATATTGAATTATCTCAAATTGACGAGTCAATGTTGGCAGTACTTCATCCAAGGTGGACCATTAACCCTTTGACATGAGCAATCTGGTCATATGAGCTTTCCTGATATGATAGTTTTGTAGCCTAAGACATTCAACTAAAGATGTATCCACCATAATGGTTGAGTTTTTCAAAACAATGTGTTGGAAAGAGTTGTTCTTTGATGTATATATATACTAAAAGTGAGAAATATACCCCCCACAACAAGAAAAACGAAACCCAAATGCAACTTTGAGAGCATAAAATCTTAAAAAAGCTAAAATCACATTAGATAAATATCAATGTACCTGGTGAATATTCTGGAAAAATGGATTGCATGTATATTTAGAGGATTGAAACATTTCACAAAAAATGAAGTCCATATGGCCAAATTAGTACCCCGAAAGTGCAAACTAGAAGATTTGACTTCAATATGTTGAAAAAATTTGGAGAAAAATTTGGAAAAAAGGATTGTCCCACAAGAATGAGCTCATAACCAACTTTCTAATGGTATTTCATTTACAAAAAATGGATAAACAAGAAAAAAGTTATACCCGATTTTCGTGAAAGTTGCTCAATTTGCCCTATAGGCCAATTTAGAGGCTAAAAAATTGGGGCCCCTGGTCGCATGGGTGACTTATCATTGGGCATTGGGGATTAAGTTCGAGGGCCTATTTGGGGCTAAAGTGCAGGGTTTGATTACTCATGTGACCTACGACTTGAAAGGGGAGCCCATGAGAGCTAAAAGGTAGCGGTGGGCAAGCGGTGATTTGTGGGGGCACCGACGAAAGGGTGTCATCCCCAGTGATGCAACACTCCTATGAGCAGTGAGCACTTAAAATAGCACTCCACATTATTAAAAAAAGTGTTTCACATTTTTACTTTTTATTTTTGAAAATTCCATACAGGTCCTTGTGTAAAAAAATTGCCTCCTAGACTCCCATCACCAAAAGTGGCAAATTTTATATCAAAATTTGTCTGGTTGACCTCTTGAATGCAATGGTGAGGTTCTTTTCACTCCAAAATGCACCAAAATTTTTCCCAACTCCAAAAATCTCCCAAAAAAGATGAAGATCGAGCAACTTTGCTTCTATAACCCTAGTTGAGAAAAAAAAAACTAAAAATGGAGGAGTTCACTGAATCCACACTCTGATACCATGTTAGAATTGTGAAAAAATATGAGATGCAGGATCAAACAATGAACATAAACACCTTCCATGCAAGAGAGTTGCAAACAATGTTTTGTTATTCCTCATCTAGAAAATACTTAACGAATGAATTGAATACAATGGAGAGTGCTTATAAGAGAAAACTCTAAATGATAAAGGGATTAAATCATGACAAGTATCATCATCCTATGTAATGAGACAAAATGATATAATAATAGTTCACTCTAGTTAATAAAGAAACACTCCTAAGTTTAGTTTAAGTGCATGAAGTGAAATTAGCTTAATAATTAATTATTAGCTAATGCGTGATTACTCTAACAAGGGAGTGCTGGCATCACTTATAAAATAGGACCCTTAAGATGATTGGTAGGTTCTTGATCCTTGTTTCAAAGAGCCTTCCCCTTGGGTGGTATCTTAGTAAGATGATCTTCCTCCCCTTCCTCCCAACACTATGACTTGTGCTTAGTGGTAGCAAGTGTGTTGTGTTTCTTATTTTGGAAAGTTGCCTTTAGTTATGTGTTTTTACCACTTGTATTTTGATGGACCACATATATTAATGCATGAGCATCTTAGCGATCATCCCATCAACATAAACCAAAATGTTATTTTGTTACAATTTGGCAATGTTTGTGGTCTAACTATGTGTTTTAGGGGTCAAAGGTAATCTCTACACTTCATATTCATCAATTATTTTTCCTCCCAATTTTGACACCCCCCTTGGAATGAATCTTTGGTGGAATCCAATTAACTCTTGTTCCAAAGTTCATGACATGTAGTGGAAGCTAAATGGCCACAATTTCTCCTAAAGGGCACTTGGGGTGGTTGACCACTTAAATATTGATAATTTAACTTGCATATGTAAACCCCATTCACATACAATTGCCACTTATTAAGGCACTTGTGTGTGGAGGAGTCACAACTTGAAGCAAATCTTATGTGACATGTGTTGACTAGATGGGAAATACATGTAGACTCCATCATTCATTGCTTAGACCTTGGAAAATGATGCCACCTTTGGAGAGAAAGACACCATGAGAATTTTCACCTCATCCTATTCCTGTTTGAGTCTCTTGGACCGTATATGATAATCACCACTTGGAATAGGAGTTACATCATTGATTGATTGATTAAAATATCTAAGCTAGGTGCCATACTTGGGGGAGTTATAGAATGAGGGGGGGGAGGTGACTTCTTTAAGATTCCCAATGGTTTTCTTGCAAGTTGAAGGTGGGAGAAATCCTTTGAAGAGTTTGATTATAAGTTGAAGGCTTTTGAGTGGAGTTTTCAATGTATTAGTTGAAGATTATAAAAGTTTGAGGCATAGGGTTTCTAGTTTCTCATCTAAAACTTGCATAGTTTCTTATATTTTAGTCTTGATGTTTATAGGTGTGTTATAATTAGTTGAAGATCATATTTGTAAGGGGAAATATTTTCCAATTTTCTCATTGAGATTGGATGTAAACTTGTTAACTTAATGCAATAAAAATCACTAGTTTTGTCTTTGTCATTCAAAAAATTGTCTTACAAAATGAATAAATTTGAGAGTGATTGCATGTTAACCCATTTCTATCCTAAATCAACAATTTGATACATCATGAATGTAATCTCAGTTTTTAACAAATCAACCAATGTAAATGTTGTTGGTCTCCACAAATTAGTGTGAGATTAAAATTACAAAGACCTTGATTGAGTGACTAATACAATTTCACTTTAGATTTAGATCTTAGAATTAATCTCTAATTTCCAATTACTTTGTACCTTAAGACTGTTGTTAATCCTATACAAATATGTTGTGAAATCTTGTCACAAATGAAAACTCAATTCATTTGACATTCTACCATTAACTACATCACATTCCTTACTAACCAATTTTTATTATAAACCTTTTATTATGTACTCTAAAATTTTAATTATTTATAATTAATATGTAATATTCATAAAAATATTCATTTGAATTAAATTTATACTATTGCTGACTAGAAACCCATTTGAAGGGCACGACACGCGGCAAAATAGACTGTAACTTTTAAGTCTTTATGTTTCAAGCCGCCCGCCAATCACACTTAATACTGCTAAGGCCTGTCCCAAGACGGAGCACGGCGTTCTCAGTATCATATCAAGAATTTTTTAGGCACCCGTTCAATGCAATCAAAATTTGAGTATCTGAACGAAATTGGCGCATCAATTGGCAGTAAGTTCGACAGTCACAGGGTGCAATTTTTAGCTTCCTCCCTCAAAATTTCATGAAGAATATATACAAGATTGCTGCTTCTGAAGTCGTTATGCTTAGTACAAGCATAACACTGGAACATCCACTGGAGTCGTTATGTTTTACACGAATTCGATTGCAAAAAGTCTATCAGACAAAGTTTTATTCAACAGTACCACAGCTAGCATAATATCTGAATATATTAAGCAATGGCGCTATCTAGAAATCCATTTCATTTGCTCTTTGAGCAAGTAAGAAAGTACACCAGCATGCCCATGATTGTTGCCCAGCCAAATGATTCGAACAGATATATCAGACATTTATGTAAAAAAGGCCATCTGAAAAAAGCCCTGCAAATATTACATCTCACGGACAGTCGCCTCATAGACCCCTTTACGTACGCATTTCTGTTACACGCCTGCGTTAAAGAAAAAGCTTTTGCAGAGGGAAAACAGCTCCACAGTCATATGATTGACCAGGCTTTTGTTCCAAACGTAATGGTGCAGAGTGCACTGGTGACAATGTATGCCAAATGCGGCGATGTGGCGGAAGCCCGCAGTATTTTCGACCACATGTACGAACCAGACGCGTGCTCGTGGACTTCCATGATTGCAGCTTACTGCAAATGTGGACTCCCCGAGGAGGCTTTCGTTTTACTATTTCAAATGAAGAAAACAGGTGTGAAACCGAGCGAATTTACATTTGCCAGCGTTTTGCCGGCCTGCTCCCAATTGGGGGCCCTAAAAGAGGGAATAGAAATCCATAGTGACATAATTAGGAGTGGGTTTCAGTCGGATGTGTATGTGCAGAGTGCTTTGGTAGATATGTACGTCAAATGTGGCAAAATGGAAGATGCCTGCCGAGTGTTTGACAGAATGCCTCAGCGAGATGCGGTTTCCTGGAATTCTATGATTGCGGGATATGCGCAGAATGGGCACTTGATCAAGGCTGTTTCTCTGTTTGAGAAGATGCCCGAGCCTCCAGATGTGATTACTTGGAATGCACTCATTGCGGGGTATGTGCAGAATGGGGATCCGGAAAAGGCCCTGTCATTGTTAGATCAAATGAAGAGAACGGGTGTGAAATTGGATTCTACTACATTTGCCACCATTCTCCCTGCTTGCGCTAAATTGGCTGCTCTGGAATTGGGCACTGAGATTCATCAGGATATAATTCAGAGTGGGGTTCAGTCTGATGTTGTTTTAGAGAGTGCTCTTGTGGATATGTATGCGAAATGTGCGAGCTTAGATAAGGCACGGAAAGTGTTTGACAGAATGCCAGAGAGAAACACGTTTTCATGGACATCCATGGTTGGGGGATATGCCAAGAATGGTCAAGCCAAGGAGGCACTTGAACTCTTTGAACAAATGCAGCAGTCGGGCGTGAAGCCAAACTATGTTACCTTTGTTTGTGTTCTGTCTGCATGCTGTCATGTGGGCTTGGTGGAGGAGGGCCAGAAATATTTTGATTCCATGATTAGACATTACCACATTATGCCTGAAATGCATAATTATGCCTGTATGGTTGATCTTTTTGGTCGTGCAGGACGACTTGACGAGGCATATGATTTCATCAAGAAGATGCCTATTGAACCTGATATTGTTGTGTGGAGGTGTTTGCTTGGCGCCTGCAGAATACACATGAATATAATGCTAGCAGAGCGAGTAGCAGGGCACCTGTTTGAGGTAGACCCCAACAATGACATGCCTTATGTGCTGCTATCAAACATATATGCTGCAGCTGGCAGGTGGCATGACAAGGAAAATGTGCAGAGAGTAATGAAAGACAGGGGAGTAAAAAGGACACCCGGATGCACTTGGATTGAAGTGAAAAAACACATGCATGTGTTTTTAGTAGGAGACAAAACACATCCACAAACAAAAGAAATTTATGAAAAGCTAGCAGAATTGTCTACTGAGATGAAAATTGCAGGATTTGTTCCCAATACAAATTTTGTATTGCATGATGTGGAGGAGGAGCAAAAGGAAGAGTTTCTTTGCTACCATAGTGAGAAGTTGGCCATTGCATTTGGGCTTATCAACACACCCCTTGGAACAACTATTCGGGTTATCAAGAACATTAGAGTGTGCGGTGATTGCCACTCTGGTATTAAGTTCATATCCAAGATTGTTGCACGAGAGATTATAGTGCGGGATGCCAACCGGTATCATCATTTTAAAGATGGACAGTGTTCTTGTGGTGATTATTGGTGATACATAAGAAGCAATAGCATGCATA
The DNA here is from genome assembly GCA_007258455.2 of Sequoia sempervirens. Classification (NCBI taxonomy): domain Eukaryota; kingdom Viridiplantae; phylum Streptophyta; class Pinopsida; order Cupressales; family Cupressaceae; genus Sequoia; species Sequoia sempervirens. Next base: position 19,118 of record VDFB02368472.1, read on the forward strand.
CTCGTAAGATGGCAAATTTTGCTCAATAACAAGGGGAAGTCAGTCTATTTCATGAATGCAACATTTGGAAATCTAATTTGTTTTCTGGCTTTATTGGTCGAATCATTGTGTCCAATATGACGTAAATGCCAAAGTCATTAAGAAGGGATATATGAAAGGGATATAACATCTTCCAAGACAATTAGTTGGAAGATCATTGGTATGAGACATACTTGGTTAGCCTTGGAATTTTGTACTATTATTCTTGGTATCTTTCATATCATATGTTAATTGCCTGAAGAAATAAGAGAAATCAGATGGCTTCATAGTAGACTAGGATGAGGAGATTCAATTTTTCTCACCTCAACAAAAGTAAGCAAAACTTACTGAAATAGAGAAATTTCAAATATCTAATTCTATATTCAAGGAAAACTTAGCATATAAATACATACACAATGATGGATCTTAAATTTTAAGTTTTCAACCAGTGGAAAGATCTAATAAATTTAATTGCAGACTGATGAAATATAAACACAAAGATTGATGATACTTATTAAGTTCAGTAGTGGCTAGCTCTTGAACCCTAGACTAAAAATGGTCATCATTTTCCCTTTGCCTTAAAGGAAATAATCTCCAAGTTTTGCTTTAATGATTGTCCCTAAAGTTTACCTCAATTTAGAAACTGTTGCTTAAAGTGATCAGAGAACCCACTTAGTTTGCAAAAGGGAAGGTGCCAAGGTGCCTTTCTTTTCTAACAGGTGGTGATTTACTTATATTAGGTGTTGTGGCTCTAGGTGTCTAGAAGAACATCTTTTAGAAGTGGATGCTGACATTCCGAGATTATGATCTTTGAGTTTATAATTTGCAGACCATCTTCTAGAGACAGTTTATAGAGTTTGAGATTGGTGATGCTATGGCATGGATATCAAGATGAGTTGACAACTCAAGGTAGAGGGATTCTGACTTGCAAGTAATTGTGAAGTACATATTGGGTGGGTTTGAGCTTATGTTGTTAGTGGTATTTGAATCTTTATTTATCTGGAAATAACAAGATTTGATTTTCCACCTTGCTCTTGATGAAAACTTTGGTTAACTCTCAGAGCCTTATATTTGCATCTTGATATTTATGCTGTCACATTTTTCTACACATGAAGGTTGTTCTCTAAAGAGGCAGGTTCCTTGTTATTTCTTATCATGTGCCATTGTGCAGTCACCATGGATGAAATCATGAAAGATTAACTAGTAGTCCCCATGGTGGTTCATTTTTCTGGAAAGCATAACAAATTTCAAAAGGGGAATAGCTTTGGAATACACATGTTACTTTGTAGAGTTGCAGTTAAGGATATGGAGATAGCTTATCTCACTCATTCATCTGCACCGTGTTAGAGGCCTACTGCTGTTGACTTTTCATCATGGTTGAGTCTGTTGAGTCCTTTAATGGTAAGCTAAACCTTGAGACTATTCTGTACAGCAGCTTGTTCACATACTCGTAATCATCCTATTTTTTTGGTTCCTTTCCTCCGATTCCTTTATCAAGTCCATTCTCATCTTAGAATTCATCCTTGTTTTCAATAGGCCTTTTAAGCTTATCATGTCTACCATTGTTTGCCTCAGGCCAGCCTAGCAAAAGTGTTTAAAAATATTTGCATTCAATCACTGAAGTTATTATGGGTAAATTATGGTCCAAAGGGGATTTTCCTGAAGTCCAAGTTTTTGAGTTGGTGAATTGTGGACTGAACAACCTAAAGATTATCAAATATATTTTGTATTTGGGAATATTCACCAGAAACCTGGGCATATATTTACCAATATAATATACAAATATATTTTGGAGAAAGGGGAATCAGACCCACATGAATGGAGCTTATTTTTGTGGGGAGTATAATCCATGTTCATTTTTTATTTATTTTTAACTACGGTTAAATCATGTGATTAACAGCCCATGGCCTCTAAGACACAGATTGGGGTCTGATACCTGGGCGCACATCGTGTGCACTTTTTCAAACTTACATCTCTTAAGGCAGGAATGCCTCGGAGCTAGCCCAGTGGTTCCTGGGGGTGTTTGAACCTGACCTTCATCATGTTAATGCTCTTTTTTAGTACTTAGTCACGCACGCTGGACTATGTTCTATACTTATATGCATAGTTGGAAACTTCGGTTTCGCGGGACTGGCAGCCCAAAAATATGACTCGGACTCGGGACTCGGCACGGACTCGGGAAAAGACTCGGCTAGGACTCGGCAAAAAAAAAAACCGTAGTTTTACAAAAAAACAAGAACAAATTAATGCATTTAGAGAACATAAGAGCCTAATTTGATTATCAAACACTTATAATTCAAAGATTACACATGTCATATGATCATCAAACACTCAATAATTGAAATTTCATCATTCATAGTCATCAAATACTCATAGTTTCAATGTAGAACAGCATCATAAATTTATAAATGTTTACATATAATCATGTCAAAAAGAGGAAAACATTAACAACCACATGTAATCTACATCTTCCTTTTTCCCCTCCCAATGGTACTCAATTTTGGAGGCCTAGAACTAGAAGGTGCCCGTGCTATAGTATCCAAACGAGGACTAGGAGATCGAGAAGGGGAAACATGATATTCGAATGTGTCTTCATCATCCTCCATGGCATCCAATCTTGCTGCTTCTTCTTCTGCTGCTGCTGCTCTCTCTAATTCAGCAAGATCCTCATCAGTAAGGAAGACATCAGCCTCATCATTTTGTTCATCAATAGTCCATTCACCATATGGATCAATGTCATCCAAGTCGATGGACTCGTGTGAAACACCCTCCACCTTTCTAGTTCGAAGGCGAAGGTTGTATCGAACAAAAACTAAATCATTTAGGCGCTGCTGAGTCAACCTATTCCTCTTCTTTGTGTGAATGTTCTCAAATAAACTCCAATTCCGTTCACACCCAGAAGCACTGCATGGCTGTGACAAGACACGTATGGCTAGCTTTTGAAGATTTGGTGTGCTAGCACCATAGTTCTCCCACCATAGATCTACAAAAACATGTTTAAAAAATATAAGTATTAAGAAATAAGAATAAAGTAAACAATCTATATGTAAGAATCAAGTTTCTAATTTCATTTTTTACCTGGTTGTTGTTTTCCTCTCCTTTCAATTGCTTGTTGGGAGGAAAAGAGTCTCCCCTCTGCACCTTTGTAGACCTTGAATAGATAAAAGAAAAAGTAAATCAAATATAGAAAATTCATAGATAGTCAAGGCTCAACATTGCAAATTCATAAATAAGATGTAACAAATCTCACCTCCAACTCATCAAGCACTTTATCTCTCAGCTCAGGATCAGGCACCATCCTATCAATGCATATGACAAGACCTTCCATGACCTCCTCATCCGCCTTAAATGTGTCCGAGAAGTAGAACTTCGGATTCAAGAAGTAGGCAAAGGCATGGATCGGCTGGTGGAGTTGGTGTGTCCATCTCCGATCAATGATGCGCCATATGATTTCATATTTCTTTTTGTTTCCGCCATAGTAACGTGATATGGCCTCTTTGGCCCTATCCATGGCCTCATAGATGAACCCCATTGGCATGCCATCTCCATCCACCATACGAAGAACCCTCACCAAAGGTTCTGTCACCTAAAAAAATGAAAACAAATGTTAAATCATAACAAAATTAACCCCTCAAAAAAAAAACAGCAAATAGATTATCATGTATAATTTATTTTTGTGTGATTGCTACTTACCCCCATCAACTCCTCTCCATTTTTGATGAATGTCTCATCAAAAACTATGGCAACAATCCTCTCCCCTTCAGGTCTATTGGAAAATGAGGACTCCTTCCAAGCATCAGACACGAACATTTGTTTGAGATGATTAATGGCACCAAGAATGCTTTGCAATGTGAGGAAGTGGCTAGCAAATCGTGTCACTCCAGGTCGCACAAGGTCCTTGCCATTTGTAAATTTCCTCATCAAAGAAAGCACCCAAGTATGGTTGTAGATAAATTTTGTAACACTTTTTGCATCTTCAACCACACTTTTGACCCATGAAATCTTCCCAATGTCCTCTAGCAATAGGTCTAAGCAATGTGCAGCACATGGAGACCATGCAATTGTGGGATACCTCTCCATAAGTAGTCTACCTGCAGCTACATATGCAGCTGCGTTGTCCGTGATGATTTGGACAACATTATCAACTCCAACCTCCTGGACCACCCCATCTAATAGATTGCATAAAGTCTCAGCATTTTTAACTTCATGGGAGGCATCTATTGATTTTAGAAACACCAATCCACCATTAAAGGCCACTAAAAAGTTAAGGAGAGTTCTATTTCGTCCATCTGTCCACCCATCAGATAAAATGCTGCAACCTTTTCTTCGCCAAAATTTTTTTTGCTCATCAACCACAAACCGTGTATTCTTTACGGCTTCCTCTAGCAATGGCCCACTCAAATCTTTAGATGATGGGGTCTTAAACCCCTTTCCTGCAACTGTAAGGGCATTCACCAAACCTTCCCAATATGGGCTGTTTGCAACATTGAAAGGTAGATTATTGTAGTACCAAAAGTTTGCAGCAGCCATCCTAGCTTCTTGATGCTTTTCTTTATTCCAACCCGTACCTTCAAGTGAAGGTTGTGCTCCTAGAACATTACGTGGAATAAAATAATTTGGTCCTGATGAAGGACCCTGACTAGCAGTAGAAAAGGAACCATCAGGACTCTCACCAAAAGATGAATGTGGAGCACGGAAGCTTGGACTTGCAACACCATGGGGCATAGAGGGTGCAGATTGGGATTGAGATCCACTCATCACTGATGTTAGGGCATCTTTTGTTTTTTGTCTTTCCTCTTTCTTAAGCTCATATTCAGCAAGAAGGGCCTTCATCTCTCTAATGATCTCAGGAGTAGTATTCTTGCATCCCTCCACATTTTGCCCAGGGATTCTAGCAAGGTGGTATTTTAATCTGTTTATTCCTCCTGTCATCCATTTGCTGCATTCATGACATGTCAATTCACCTTTTTTATTTCCTGGAATTGCATACTTCCATGCAGGGTCTTTTTTTACTCCCTTTGGATTTGAAGACGACATTGCTGTTTCAAGTTCAAAATGAAAAAAAAAATCAGCTAGGGTTTGCTAAAAAATCAGCAAATAAATGTGATTCAAAATTTCAAAGTTTCAAACATTTGCAAAAGAAAAAAAATGCAAAACCAAGCTAGAAAGTAGAAACAATAAGAATTAGGCTATTAAGGAAAATAGAAAAAAAATTGGCAGCATTTCCCCTTATTTTTCTTGATTTTTTAAATTTTGAATGCAAAAAAATTGAAGAAAACAAACAAAAAGTAGTGTTAGATCACTTACCTTGCTCTATTTTGACCTTTTTGGTTCGTTCTCCCTTCTTCTATCAATCCCAAAGCAATTTGCAGACCTGGTTTTCAAGAGTGACAGTCAAAAAATGAAAAAAAAAGCCAAAAAAAACATGGGTTTTAACCCGTTTTGGACTTCGGCCCAGCAGGAGGACAGGTACTTGAGTCCGACCGGTTCTACTGACTCCGAGTCCGTAGCAGGAGTGGGACTCGAGTCCGAGTCAGTAGAGTCGCAAACTATACTTATATGTATTTATTATATTTAATGAAATCAATAGATAACTTTAGAAATTGGAATTCAACCTCTGCAAAATTTCTTATGTACCATTATTTTGTGGATAAATGTGCAGATGTTAGCTATTTGTAATCTCTCCAATTCAAATTTTTTGTAACTTTATGAGTTTTTGGTATTTTTCAATTTTATACCCTCCTTTTGGCATTTTCTGATTACAAAAAATGAAATATTTCATAGATATAGTACAGTGCAGATAAACAGCAATATGGACCAGATTTGCAGACTAGCTAAAGTCTGAAAATAAAGAATATTTATGCAATAAATCGGATACTTTGATTGATATGCAAACCTCAATAATAATAGATCTTACAATCCTTGATACCCGGACCAATAATGAAGTTACCACAATGAACAATGTCTTGGCTGTGACGGTGATTTTAAGAGGCTGTGCACCTTAAACCAGACTCAGATTGCTGTTACAACAGCGGTATAAGAGCTGCATATGCCATATGGATCAACCATATATTCGAGTTACGCTCCAACTTGAAGTGCTATTCTGGAAATAATAATGTAATTTATATGTGTGGAACTTAGTGACTAGCTGTATGGAACCTTTTTCAATGCTGCACTTATGATGTACTATATCAACAACAAACAACAATCATAAGGAAACCATTATAATGCTCTAATGGCAGTGATTTATATGGTGGATAGTACCTAGCTGTTAGCACACTAGTTGTGTAGATCACAACCACAAATTTGATATATTTCTGCCCAAACAGAATGCAGAATTATTCTAGTGGTCACAACACCCCTTCAACACAAGTGTAATATTAATATCAATATGAAATTTCAATGGTTCAGCCCAATGGTGACTCTTATGTGAAATAACTCTAAGGAATTGTGGATTTTTGTCCTCCAATTCTAGTCTTAGAGGGTTTTGTCCTCAAATTAATTGAACCAAAGTCCAAAGCTCCAACAAGGATTAGAAATCAGAAAATAAAATGCTTGATCAATATTCCTCCTCCTTGCTTGGCCTCTTTTAAATAGACTTTTCCTGCAAAAGACATAACTCTTCAAATTTCCTTCATGACCCTTGATTTGAAATATTCCGAGCCAATTTTTTCAATTTTTCAACTCAACAACAAGAATCCGTTAGGGTGAGTTAAATCAAATCAGCGGTTACAAATAACTCGTTGCCAAGAATGCGCACTCAATCTCAACAAGAGAGAGGCTGTCATATGGCAAGAGGATCGTCAGTGCCTTAAAACAAAATGCAACTGAAAGTAACTCTAACCAAGAATGTGTCCAAGATGGACGAACATATGGTCAGAGGATCCCGACCACTACAAGTGCTGAAAGCAAACTCAACACCAAGTATGTGCTACCCAATCCAATACGGAAATGAGGCGACCATATGGCGGAGATATAAGAAATACAATGCAACTTCAGAATGTAAGATAAGCATTACAAAACATGATAAAGCAAGATTAAGGGAAATGCTGACAGTACTACTGTGCAGCTTACAATGAGCAATAGAATGCCTACAAGATCAAGGAATTAGAGCTTTTCAAATTGCTGCAATAACAAAGATGTATTTCATAAGGCCTTTTAAACTTCCTGACGCTAATTCCATGAAGAAATATGCAGATTTCTCAAATCTGATCTGACAGACCAGCAACATGAATATCATAACCAGCAATACAGATCCTTATCAATATGCTCATAACTCTCTCATTTCTCACCCAAATGACTTCAAATTTGATGCAATAGACCTTCAAAATGATGGCGCCTAGTTTAGTAATAAGAAATGGCAACTAAAAGTGGTTATTAATTACTGGCATGAATCCCAAGGCACTCCAGAAAGTATGCCCTTCAAGGAATGACGAATTTGCTTTATAAAATCATAAACTTCATATTAAAATCTGCAAATATTCATGAAGGGTCACCTCCAACAGGGAAACACAATGAGACAATACCCAGAACGAGAATGTTTATGATTTGAGACTTGTGAACAGAAACATACATTCAGCAGTCATGACCAGCAACTCTGGAATTGATAGAAAATGATATAACTCAACTACAAAGGATAGGAAATCAACTATAACTGAAAAGACAAATCAATAACACTCAAACCTCTCAACTAGTTGCTGTCTTTCAAGCAAGAAGAAGAGCCAGCTAGGAGGTATGCATCCCTCGAAGCAGTTCCAGCACCATTTCGGCAGCATAAGTTTGCAAATTCATAAGATAAAACAAAATGAGGACCCAGAGCTCCAATTTATAACTTCAGAAGAGCTTTCTAGAAACCTCCAAGAAGGGCGCCACCTCAAAGATTCTTTTAGGTCATTGACTTGTCTTTTGTCTTCACCCTCAGGATGGCGTACTTGCTTAAGAAGATAAATTTCACTTTTTAAATAAAATATTTGGCTCACCCAAAGTTGGCGTCCAAACTCCTTGAGCAATATTTGGCTTTAGAAATATTAAAATATTTCCTCCATGTGAAAATACCCTTCAATGTCCCCCTTTTAAAGACAATATTAATTCATAATGCTAGAACAAGGAATTATAATGTTAAATTATAACATTATAATATAAAATATCTTATATCACCATGGAAAAGCATCATAAGCCAATTTCAACCATACCGTCTGAACTGACTGCCAAAGTGGAGCCAACTGATTAGGAGTCAACAAGTCAACTGCTAAAAATAGAATTTACTAAAAATAGTAAATTCATGTAATTGCTCAGAATGCCGAATTGAAACCACCAACGCGAAGCTCTCAGAAAACCCAAAAGGAATCCGCAATCCAAGATCAACAATTCCAAAAGAAGACTCCGCAAAAAGACGAAAACATCCTCCAAGAAGTTTGGAAACCCTGATTCGAGCTTCTGCTTAGCCTACGAGTTTCCAGAAATAGGCTAAATCCAAATGAAGAGCGTAGGGCTAAATTGGGGACATTACATGATTAATATTTGAGAGGAATTATTTTAAAATAAACTTCAACAATTAGAGACCTTATTTAATATGTTAACTTTAGATTGAGGCTCTCTTTATTATAATTTTAATCCCATGTCCTTTCATGTTCCCTTTTTGTAATAACCTATGTTATGGACCAAAATGCTTATTTCTTATTTCCCACACGTTCCCTTGTCCAATTTTGTATGTGTTCTCTTCTTCTTCTTTTCCATAGTTGGTCTAAGGTTCCCAAAGTCAGTAAGCAAAGAGGCATGCCCAACCTTCTAAGCATTTGTAAGTCATCGAAAGTTTGAAGCTTCTCGTCTAGGCATGCCTTTTTGTCCAAGTCCGACCTTTCCTTGGTCACTGCCAGACTCTTGGATTTCACCATCTTGTCATACCTTTTTGCTCAACTCTACTTTTCCTTTAGCTTGTCAAACCTTTAAACTTCCTTCTCCTGACATGCTTTTCCTTCCATCTCCACCCTTTCCTTGGTTCTTGTTGGGAAGACAAACTTTCTCATCTAGGCATACCTCACGTCCATCCCCTACTTATTCCCATTGTCTTGTTGGAGTTCTTGACTCAACCCCTTCCAACATGCCTCCTGCCCAAACTCCAATACCCAATCAGTGGTATGCGTTACAAGGTATCTTTGATCCTCGAACTCTAAAACTCCCACCTATCTGCACTATTTGTCTCATTTACCTTTGAGGACTCTTGTTTTCCTTGAAGATTCTTGAGGTTCATTCTGTAGCTTTTTCTTGTTGAGGGATATTGCATATTATCAGCTCTCTTGTGTGGAAGGTGTCTTTGTTCGTTGTTGGATCCTGTGGCTTGTGTTTTTCACAATTCTAATAGAATATGCCCAAACATTTCCTTTATCATGTTGAGAAGATACCTTGCAAAAGTTTTGCAAGGATTTTATAGACTTTTGGTTAAAAACTAAACATCATACTTCCAAAACTCCATGCCATACACAAGGAGAGACTCAACTAAGGTTGATTCCACTATTAATCATTCAATCTTCAAGGTTTACAAGATGCTACTTTAAATTTGGGATAAACCTAGATCATTACAATACAAAAATTTAATTGCCTAGAACTAGAATTTGAAACCCTAAGGCTTCCTATGAGTATTTTTTTCTACTAGTGGTTTTGTAACTACTTCTCCTTCCAAAAATTTTATCTTCTGATATCCTCCTTGATATCTCTTATCTAAAATGGTGACTAAGGCAAATATACCCACGATTGGATGGTGTGGGAATGTCAGAAGACCATGTTGCATAGAAAATCCTAATCACGAGCCCAACAAACACCTAGGCAATAGGTGTCATTTGCAATTCAATTTGATTGCCTAGAGTTGTGCACAAAACATTCTTTCGACACCCATCTTATTTGCACATTGATGATTTGTGGGTTTGAGTGTGAGATTGAGTGAAATCACCCACGAAATTTGTTGAAATCGAGTCATGGGGGCGTTACTTGATAGAAAAAGGGTTATGCAAATTATAAATCAGGTGTGGGCATTGTAATTTCCCTTGGAACTAAGCCAAAACGCATTAAAATCCATTAAGGAACTCTCCTGGATTGAGTTCTGAGTGGTTGTGGGGATGGTTGGGCATCAACGGCATTGTAGAGGGAGCCATTCGCTCATTCTAACTATTTGCAGGAAAACAATCTCCATCAGGTCATGCGAGAAACATATGTCCAAGAACATCTATGGAACTCGAGCCTTTGTTCGGTTCACTTGAGTTTTAGTCACCTTTTTCGTTTACCTTTACTTTTTCCTTTATGCCTTAGCATTGACTGAAAACTATTACTTCATCTTTATCAAACTTTGGAGGTTCATTGGGAACATGCAAAACATCTATTATCATCTGGCCTAGGACAGATTCAGTAACTCCTAACCACATAGAAATATTTACTTGGAACTATACTTGCCAACCTTCACTTCTGTGGATGTCCCAAGTGCTAGTGAGTATTGCCAAGCGTTGCTTTAAAATGACTAGTTCACTTGCATCTCTCTGCATAGTCTTATTCTTTCTCATTTAGGCCTTTGCGGTAAATAAACCTCCATTTGAACCTTGCAGAAATTCACCTTGGTACTAGACATATTAGAAAGTTGGTTTCCAAGTGAACATGTGAGAAATTGGTCACCATCGGGTTTTTTGCAAAAGATTGGCTTCCATTGGGCTTTTGTGGAAAGTCGAAAGCCATCGAAAACTGCAAGAATTCAATTGACAATTGAACTTAGCTTACTGAGAAATCAATCAGTTCACTTGGACTTATCTGCAAACCCTTCCTTCAACTTTTTGGTTTTCAATAGGTTCATGTAGGTCAGGGACTTGCTACTAAACTGCACCAACTAGCTTTGGAGGCTCACTTAGAAATCTTTGCATGATGTTATACTTAGCTAATTTCAAAAATTGCAGAAACTCTACCTCCAACTGCACCATGTGGACTTGGAACTGACATTTGAACTTCTTCCTTAGCGCCATACGGAAAGCTTACCCGCTATTGAACTGCACCCTTTGGATTTGGAACAGTTCAACTAAACTTTCCTGTAAAAGGCCTGTAGCAAACCAAAACCCTGCAAGCACACAGTAGCAGGCCAAAAGTCCGCAAGCACGTAACTTGGTCAATTTTTATCCAATTTACCCCAAATTTGAACTAGGGATTACCCATTTGGAAGTTCTACAATATGGAAAACTTGCAAATCCCTTACACTTCGTCATTTTTAGGATTTGTACATTTAGATACATAGGCTTACAGAAATGAAAGGGCACAATGAAAAAAGACAAACCCTAAACATGACAAACTGATGCAGATTTTCTCAAATTGATTATAAATGATGGAAAATGAGAAGGGGGCAAACACAAGGCAACAAACATACCAAAACATAACAAGGAAAATGTAACACAAATAGATGGGGTGCCAATAGGGCCATTTACAAATAATTATAATTTTCAATATAGGTAATTCATCGATAGAGATGTCCAAGTTCTTCCATGAAAAATCATGGGCTCTTAATCACTAAATGCAAATAAAATTATAAAAAGCAAGAAAGAAACGGTAGTTTTGGTTGATTTTGATTTCTTGATTCCCAAGATGCTCTTGCATCAAATTACATTTGCATTTCATCTCAAATGTCTTTCTAGAATCTTCACATGGACATTGAGGAGAGATACAAAGATATGTGATTTTGATGTCTAGGTATTTGGTAAATTTATGGTTGAGCTTACATGTCATGCTTATAATTAGGTTTTGTCTTGTATTAATCAATCTTTCATGTTATTGGATTGTATAAAGATATGACAAATATAATTAGTGAGTCAAAGGTGTCATATACATGGATGACTGGTTATCATTTAGACTTGCAAGGTTGCAAGTCATTTGAAATGAAGAGAAAGTCCTAGCGTATGAAGGAGGTCATGGAGGTTTTCCTAAAAAGCTTGAATTTTGCTAAGGACGGTTTGGAAGATATTTTGATATTATACCATTAATTTGAAAGAGTCTAGTCTCATGAATAAGATTCAGATAGATTCCTCGGATGTTAACATTTGTCAGTTGCATTTTGTCTGTTTGTCAATCAATGTTGTAGTGTTTAAATTATGTTTTGCTTGTATATGCTGGTGTGCATCCAATAATTCTAACAACATGCCATTACATGCTTTTGGTGTAAGAAGAGATAGATATAAAACATACATTGAAGTTTCATAATTATTCTCTCACTGTATGTAAATTGTAGTTAACGCTATTTCTTGTTATATTGCATTAATAACTTTGCAAGGAGCATAATGCACCACATCACAGTCTTGTGTGAGACCTCAGCACCAAATAATACAGTGACACAACAGATTCACGACCTGACATGATTAAAAATGGAAGGATACAGTATTGCCTTAGCAATTGTTTGGGAACATAGGACAGGCGACACTGTGGCAAAAATATAAATAATTGTCAGATGGAAATGTTTGAGATCAAGTTGCAGAATGCCATTGTTCTTAGAATAAAGAACTTCACACGATAATGTGGGAAAAAAGAAAGTCCGGCATCAGAGAACAACAAAAGAATAACAGATATATCAAAGAAATACCAAGGTAGATGAATCCAAACTAGGTTTTCCAGCCCTATCTCAAGATGACCACTTGTCGGTGAAGTAAAAATAACTGTTACAATATGACATGTCTTGTTTGTAGAGCAGCAAGAACAGAAGAACAATATTAAGAAATTACATTGCAAATAATAACAAAAATAAAGAAGAATTTCATTATGATCATTCATCATTCGTCACATTACATCCAATACATTGGCTTTATAAAGTCATTATTCTCCCATTACGAGAATAACTTCCCACCCAACTAACTAACCTAATAACTAATTATTGTATGTAAACCTTAATTTCCTAACATTGTTCACCACAGTTGAGTGCCTAGACTCTCAAATACTTCTGGTGCTCTGTAGAAAAGCCAGAGAATGTTGTTAGTCATTTACACTGCTTCATATTGATGCATGAGCATATACTCTTATTTGAATAAGATTATTGTATTGAGTTTGACATAAACAAAATATTGCAGCATGCTAGCATAAAATGAGAAGCAAATGATTAGCCAAAATTTAATCTAGTTTTAAAGTTTTGATGTGCACATATCAATTGATATGCAATGTTAAACTGCTTTGCTCACACGATTTTGATTCTATATCAGACAGTGATACTATCTTTCCAAGTTATTTATTAGACGTTCCCTATTTATCACATTTCATTGCAGCGAAAAAGACAACCTAAATGAGCAGTCGAGCTCAATGGATATTGAGGACACAACATGTTAAAGAAAACTTCTTAGATGTTCGCTATTTATCACATTTCATTGCAGCAAAAAAGACAACCTAAATGAGCAGTCGAGCTCAATGGATATTGAGGACACAATATGTGAAAGAACGGATAACATCACATCGATTTCCATAAGTGACTACAATTTTTGAAAATTCCGAGGGTGCATTCACAGGTTTACATTACTTTTTTTTTGTTTTTTTTTGGTTCACATTACTTTGATTACAAATGCCTTTCCTCAGAAAGCAAAGTTCAATCTTACCAACACAATTAGACATAGTTTCCTTTTTGTATTGCTTTAGTTCATTGTTAGACATTGTTGTAATAATAACGTCACAGCGGGGTGTAAGATCAAATCTGGCTTTACTAGACAAATAGAAGTTCAAATGCCACTCATATCATAAAGTTCAAAACCATTCAGCGTTAACTATACATAACTTAACAATTTAGAATGTTCTCCTACCTGCTTAGGCGACAGTTTCCTCTCATATAGGAAAACTTGGGAAAAATCATTTGAAGCAAAACTCAGCTTCAATTTCTTCTTTATGCATGAAATGAAGACTAAATCCAGTCAAGGACACCAAAGTTGAGATTTTCATATTGTGGTTGATATGCATTATAAATATTTGTGTTTGTATTTTACATGATCGTCACTTATGTACCTACCTAGAAATGCAAATAACATTTAAGAATGAGCATATTCTCCCTTTATAAAATTGTAAGTGCAAATATATGATATGCAATTGCATATATTGGATCTTTCCAGTACTTAAAAACAATTGATGTTCGTGTATTTAATAAGCTACGTTTTCCTTGGTAATAGAAGTACATATTTCTCTTTTTGAGCATTGTTTGCTAAATTTTATTTAAGTAGGAAATATTACATCTTATCCTGCTTTGTTCTTATAAATCTATCTATTTCTGTTATTGAATCAGGCAAACAGATGCAATTAATATTCAAAATACCAAAAACTTACAAAATATGCCTTATGCTGGTGATCTGCCAACTAGAGTTGTCTTAGGACGATGTTATATCCCACCTACATCGCCATTCATCATGCCTTTGGCAAGCGGTCTTATCATCACTGTGATTCTACCAATGTAGCCAAAAAGTAAATTATTTTCCAAAGAGTGCACTAAAGTAAAACAATAACTTTCTCCTTGTTCTCAGTGCATGGCTTGCCATCTCATGAGTACAAATATTGCTTTTTGAGCATCAACTATAATCACCACAAGAACACTGTCCATTCTTCAAATATTGGTAACAGTTGACATTCTTTGCAAAATTCTCGTGTTAAGTTCATCTTGGATATGAACTTAGTACCAGAGTGGCAGTAGCAACACACTTGAACTGTTCAATTGGACGTTTTGATAAGTGCAAATGCAATGGTTAACTTCTGGCTATGGTACCAAACAAACTATTTCAGTTGCGACAGTAACAAACCCTGCCATTTTCATCTAGGAGACAATTCTGCTAGCTTTCATACATTTCTTGCCTCTCTGGATGTTTTGCTACTGCATTTCCTACTAAAAATGCATGCACTTGTGCTTTGACTTCAATCCAACTGCATGCGGGTATCTTTCTAACCCCCATCTCTTTCATCCTTCTCCGCACATTTTCCATGTCATCCCACCTTCCAGCTGCAGCATATATGTTTGATAGCAGCACATAAGGCGAGGCATTTTCAGGTTCCAACTCAAAAAGGTGTTTTGCTACTTGTTCCCCTAACATTATATTCTTGTGTACATAGCAGGCAGCAAGCAAACACCTCCATACTGTAGCGTCAGGTTTTATTGACATTTTCTTGATGAAATCATATGCCTCATCAAGGCGGCCAGCACGACCAAATAGATCAACCATAGAGACATAGTTTTCCATTTGGGGCACAATGTGGTAATCTTGACTCATGGAATCAAAATATTTCTGGCCCTCCTCAACAAGGCCTACATGACAGCAAGCCGTCAAAACACAAACAAATGTGACATGGTTTGCTTTCACACCAGATTTCTGCATTTCTCCAAAGAGTTCAAGGGCCTCCCTGCCTCGGCCATGCATGGCATATCCAGCAATAATAGATGTCCATGAAACAGTGTTCTGGTATGGCATTCTATTAAACAAATCACGAGCTTTATCTAAGCTCCCACATTTAGCATACATGTCCATAAGGGCACTTTGCAGAATGAATTCAGACTCAAATCCACTCTGAACTATATTTTGATGGATCTCGGTACCCAGTTCCAGGGCAGCCAACTCACCACATGCTGGGAGAACACTGGCAAAAGTTTTTGGGTTTGGTTTCATACCTGCCAGCAAGTTAAGAGATAAAAAACATCTATAAGCACAGAAAAAGGTCGACAGATCTGTATGGAATATATATACTATCGGATTCATATTTGTAAATAGTTGGGGTCTTAGGACCATGATGAGTGCACGAATACAAGTAGCATCATCAGAGCTGAAAAATGAAACGGCCTATAGAATGCAACATCTTTTATTAAAGCATGGGTAATATGCTTTGAAAACTTGCTAATTGGTCAATCTAATCTTTGAACAAATAGAGAGTGGCACCACCAAAGATGCAATGAACTATAAACTGCAACATTTTATATAACGACCAGGCTAAGATTTTTTGAAAATTTGGTAATTGGTGAACTGTGAATCTAGAAAACACAACATTTTACATAAAAATGTGGCTCGAATATTCTGAGAATTCAGTAATTTTCCAGTCTAATTTTGCAGATATACCAAGCGAACCCATCAAAGCTGTAACAGACAATATAATGCAACATTGTTGAAGCTTTTTCTGGATAAAATGCGTTGAAGCTATTAAGCTTTCAAGTGCATTACCTTAAAACATTTTCCTGGAAATGAAGTTTCTTGAGCAATCATAGACCTAATTGAATGCAACATTTTGAAAATTACTTTAATTTGTTAGTATATAGAATGCAACCACTTACATAAAAACGTGGCTAAAATACATATAGACACATATATATACACATACATGAATGTATGTCTGTGTATATGAATATATACACAGAAACATATATATTTATGTTTATATTTTAGAGTAGTAACTAGCAAATCTAATGTTCGGAAAATTAAAAATGAAACTAAATTGGGAACAAAATATACAGTCCATTAAAAAATGTCTTGCCTTCAAGTTGCATGTGCTTGAAAAGGGTCAAGGCCTCTTCACACTTGCCACCTTGCACACATACTCCAATCACAGTATTCCAAGACGCATTATCCCTATGCGGCATTCTCTGAAAAAGTTTCATTGCTTTTTCAGCACCCCCATTCTGCGCGTACCCTGCAATAACTGCATTCCAGCTAATCACATCCGGCTGAGGCATCTCCTCAAACATACAAACGGCCTCGTCCAGGCACCCATTCTGTGCATAGCCTGCAATCATGGCATTCCATGAAACCACATCTCGTTGAGATATTTGATCAAACAGTCGGCGTGCATCCTCCATGCTGGCACATTTCGCATACATATCCACAAGGGCACTCTGCACAAACACGTCGGACTCAAACCCACTTCTAATAATGTCACCATGAATTCCTGAACCCTCTTTTAGGACTCCCAATTTAGCGCACGCAGGCAGAACGCTAGCAAAGGTAAAGTTGCTGGGTTTGGCACCTGCTTTTTTCATTTGGTTTAATAAAACCAGGGCCTCCTCAGGGGGTCCATGTTTGCAATAAGCTGTCATCATGGAGGTCCACGAGAAGTCGTCTGCTTCAAACATCTGGTTCAGAATACCGCGGGCTTCCGCCACGCGGCCGCACTTGGCATACATGGTGACCAGTGCACTCTGTACCATTGTATTTGGGATAAAACCCTGGTTGTTCAAGTGAGAGTGTAGCTGTTTCCCCTCGACGAAGGCATTCTTTTTAACGCAGGCGTGGAAGAAAGAGGCGTATGTGAAGGGGTCGACGACGCGGTGGTCATCGTGCTGTAAGTGTTGCAGGGCTTCTCTTAGGCGGCCTTGCTTGCACATGTTTCTGATGTCTTGCTCTGAACAATAGTGGTTGGATTTACTGGGCATTCTTACATGCTGAAAGCCAAAATTCAATCGATTTCTTGGTGACGCCATTGCAATTTTACTGCCAGTAAAGTGAATTCTTTGAATTAAACCATCAAATCGTTTATTGTGTTATAATATAATAAGATCAGTCCATAACTTATTTGCATGTATTCATTTCTGTAGCATTGGTAATGCTTCGAGCTAAAATCAGGGAGTGTTTCTGCCTCGTATAAATTTGAACTTTCCAAATGTCTCTCTGTTTTCGGAATCGCTTGTGGATAAATATGGTTTGACAAGAAATATGATTCTTAATCTTCTTGTGTCGAGAGGTTGGGGAGGAGGCGGCAAGCAGCCAAATCAGGGGTTGTTTCTTCTGTTCCCTTATTTTCTGTTAGTTGTTTTTGCAGACTTCTCGGTTTTGGGAGTTTCAAGAGGGAGCAACAAGATTTTGTTACGTCTAACAGACATTGGGGCGTGCTTGCAGCTTGATTGTAAGGAGTGGTTGACAATAAATTTGGCTCCTATTGCAATGCATGCAGATTTCAGCTGCTTGAATCTTCCCTTATGGCTGGCTAGGCCTTCGTATTGAGTGCAACTCTCGATCCATTTGATCCATGTCTTCATCTCTCATTCAATTTCATCTATTGTTACTCACGTATTCGTCACTGGATCTTCAACATTTAGTATTATTTGCCGTCATATAATTATAATTTGAGGAAGATTTTATGATGTCAAAGAGGAGTTTTCATGATAATCTTGTTCGATAGATAAGATTGATTGCCAAATTTAGGTCTTTGGTATATAGTATTGGGAATTTTCAAATATGATGTAAACAATTGCATGTGTCAAGGTATGAGACATCACGTATAATGGTAGGAGGGGAGAAAAATCTCATGCGGTGATTGAGGAAGAATTTTTTCGGATGAACATTATCATAACATCTTTTTTAAATACAAACAAGAAATATTTTTTTTTTTTTTTTTAAAAATACAAATAAATTTTACAACCAACAATTAATACCGTAATAATTTTAAAAAATGTATGAAGGACAATATTCAACATTAATAATCTCTGTTTATGGGGTTAAACAAGCTGGTCTTGCTTCTAATCCTATGAACGATGTTTGATGGATCCCTCAGAGCAAGGATGGGTTAAGATAAACTTTGATGGTTCCTCTCGAGAAACCTGAAGCATCGAGAGTAAGATGTGTAATGGGAGACTAGGAGGGAAAAACTCTAGTGATGGTTACCAAGAAACTATTGAAAGAAACAAATAATGCAGCTAAATTCCAAGCAACATTGCTTGGATTGATCATGGGAAAAAAATTAAATCTAAAAATAATTCACTTGGAAGGAGACTCATAAATTATTACACACTAGACCGCCAACAATTCAACGCCAACAAATTCACCACCAACAATCTGATATGAATTGTTGGTGGTAAATTTTTCACAAGATGAATTTGACATGACGATTGAATTGTTGCAGTCAAATTTTCGTTAGAGCGGTTCATAGAGTAATTCAAAGATTTCCAAATCTTCTATGTATATAGCTCGAAGGGAATGATGTGGCAAATTGGGTTGCAAAGGGGGCGGTTGACATGAAAAATGAGGAAACATTCCTTGATCTAACAGATGTTTGGCATGAGTTACTCTGCACATCGATGGAGGTTGAGAGGTAAATATAACGATTATAGGCAAGTGAAGGACCATATGAAATAATGAAGAGTGCATAAATGTGTCGGAGGGCATGTCGCGCCAGTGTCATTGGTCACGTGAAAAAAAGTTTACCAGACACACTCCAGTTTATAGGGGGACGAATACCCGATCGATTCTTGGAGTCTAAAAAAAAGAAAGAAAAAAGCGAACATCACCCATAAAGCCTCATAATGATAGAGGGATTTTATATGCGTAAGGCAACAATATGTTTTTTCTCATTTACAACTGCATAGAATGGATACCACTATCTATCTGAGAGCAAACAAGATGCAAATGAACTTTCTTGGAGAAATTAGAGAGTGTAGGCTATTGGAGATTTTCAAAACCAGGGCTCAGGGTCATCCTTCATGCAATTCACTTGGTTCTAGGAGACACATATATCAATGAAGTGGGGAGATATTGAATGAACAAAAATATTGCCTCCATGTTCATGGCAATTCTTTTAGATGTGAGGGAGAAGTCATTATCGAAAAAATGATGGCAATTTTTTTGAAGGAATGGATGAACTAGGAATGATAGCATGTAATAATCAAAATTGTTATGGTTTTGCCGCCTTTTTGTTAATGTCATCTAGTAAATGTTGTTATGATATTGCTCTATAAGTCAATAGGCACATATATTTTGTATTGGGAATGTCATTTTCTACATGGCTCAAATTTTAAATGTAATAGGCCTAGCATATAGACCAAGGGAAAACCTTCGTGCCCTCCATGGGAGATAAAGATGTAAAATTTGATAATATCAATATATGGGTGTGGTCCAAATAGCCACTTTTTACTAATAAAAATATTCGGTATCAATAATTTTTTTTTTTATAAAATGGAATATTTTGACAACTGTTCAAGTCAAAGCAATTATATAAATTAGAACAAAACATGATAAACAAGGTGCCAACACCAAAAAATAAATAGAAAAATAAAGTGCAAGCATCAAGGTGCTATTAGAGAAACAACACGTGCAAAGTTCTTTTTGCAACAAATTTGAAATTTCTAAAACCAATTATTTGTAAGTGTTGGTTTGTTTATTAATAAGCAAATTTATTCAACTTTGATCCCTTCATTGATAACTATGAACGTATCCTACATATTAGGGAGCCTGATAAATATTTATAGTATCCTAGATAATATAGGCATATCCTTAATATACAAAACAAATATTTGTTTATCTTTATTAAGCTTTTCTTTAATGTTTATTGTCCCTTATGTTGATTTCAAGAAATTGGTGTTAAATATAGACATACTTATTCTTCATATGAAGCAATACGAAATAGGTGTCTTGAGAGTGATATATGTCGATGTCTTTTACATATATATTTATCTAAGATAGGTATATCATAATTCTAGTTTATATTAATATTTATAAGGAAATGGGATAGAAAGAGGAAATGATTCAAACAAATACATAAAAAAATAATTAAGGCGATGTGTTAAAATAGAAAACATGCAACTTTATAAAGAAAATCTAGATCACATAGGAACACAACATGTAGATAATGTATTATACCATGAACACATCTCATATAGTGAAGGGTGGAAAGGATATTTAAAACTCCAATATAAGCATTAGATGTCTAGAGAGAACACTCGATCACAATAAGAAATTCATAGAGGGGAAGGACTTCTTATAGTAAGGGACGAGGAGGTGTGGAGACTCTAATACTAGCATTAAACACTCATGGTATTTGTTAAGCACTATTAAGAGAATTAAAATAAAAATTTATAAACAAAGCTAAGAATGTGACCAATCTTCTTCATAAAACCCCCTCAAAATTTGTAGGATCCTCATATTTGTAGTTCACCTAAGGATGAAGGGAAATCCACAACCACTAATTTAGCAAGATATTAATAATCGATGAGATTTCAAGAGCATGTTCTCCACCATTATTATGTATACCCACCTTTACATAAATTAAGGGTGTCCATGTCAGCATCATGTTTATGATTTTTGATTTGGTGATCGCATGAGTCACTCATTTGAATTTGTAGGGCTTACATTAATTTTCTTGCCCCACACTTCTCATTTACTTGGGGGGAAGGGGGAGGAAGGGGTATGAAAGGGGGCGAGGTGGGGTAGATAGAAGGTAGAGAGTAGTATTGTACATTATTTATTAAAGTAGTTACAAATTAAAAATAATTCCTACTCAACATGTAATGTGATCCATAAAATCCTAATAAAGTGGAGATTTTTTTAAAATTTAATTATAGTAAAATATTTATTACAAAATAGGAAGAGAATCACAATGCTACAATAGCTACAATTTATTTTTCCCATGGTGGTCATTACAAAGATCCTAGCTATTCTTGATGATTATGATTTAAGGGTAGGTGAAGATGACTTACATATTGTTTATTTATTCGTACTTATAACCAAATATTCATGTTTAAAGGTTCCTTGCGAGACATGCAAATGTATCCAGAGACTATACCTAACTACCAACCACAATATTCTTTGTTTGTCTATAATTAATTTGGTTAATGACATATCCTCTTATGGGGTGGTAATTTCTATATGTAGATTCTCTCCTATTTACTCTCATACCTCTAATGGTTGTTTTATGATAATGACTAAAATCTATTGATAGAATACACTAATCAATAAAGCCTACTAATTAATTTTTAGGAATTTTTGGGATATGGGAGAGTATGTTGGGAGAAAAGTGTGCATGTTGGCCCCAGTTTTCTATTGCACCGAAAGATCGATCTATCAACGCCCGATACAAACGATAGAGACATGGATCGCATGGGAGGTGGTTAGTCCCTTGTCACGAATCCTGAGGGGAGCGCTGACCATTTTCCAAAAATCTCCCTCTCAGCGCAAGTTGAGGGGATTCAAACTTGTGACCCAATGCTCTAATACCAATTGTTGCCCCCAATTTGTCATTGTGCCAAAAGATTGATCTATCAACGCTTGATACAAACGGTAGAGACATGGATCGCATGGGAGGCGGTTAATCCCTTATCACGAATCCTGAGGGGAGCACTAACCATTTTCCAACAATGCACTCTAAGGAAAATACCTAGCAACTCCTTTAGTGAGCCCTCCCTATTAGGATTACAAAAGAATGTCCATGAAATCAGTAGAATGATGTAGACACACAAAAGCAATGGAAAATCCACAAAGATAATTATTGAAGTGATATGGAAACTCCATTGTGTAAGTTATAGTGCCTTAGAGAGCTAATAGATCTAGCAATATGAGAGCAAGAGCTTGAGAACATGATATTATTTTGTAAATGTCTATGGGGTTAGAGAGTATAGGAAAATTTTATTTATAGATGTAATATGTTGACAAGTGAAATAATGCACTAAAGTCTCAAAAAGTATAAATCAATGATTTAAAATAAGCAAAGCGAATACTAATTGAGTCTAAGGACCTAAAGAAGGAACCCTAATGGTTGCATCACATGATCTAGAAAAAAAATTGTAGCATTTCGTAAGAAACATTTTATTTTTTTCTTGAATCAATGAAGCCACTAGTGTCTCTTGGATGGGCATGGTTAAAGAGGGAGAAGGAGAAGCCATGAAAATGGGTAGAGGTCTCACCTAGCTACTATAGGTTTGGAATTGATATGGATTCTTCACTCGGTGATGGATGATCTTCTATAGTGGTTGTTGGTGTCATGAAAAATCTCTTGGATTATAATTCTTGTATACAATGAGAGTACTTCTACATCTATATTTTCATTGATAGGAGATGGTTTTCTTCATGTGATTGGAGATATTGACATCTTGGTTTAACATGAAGGACTCTTTGAGTTTTTGGTTGAGGTGTTAGTTTATGTCTTACATCGATTTTGACAAGGGATCCTTGGTTTAGAGAATGGTTTTATGTTATGTCATGGTGGAATCTTGATCATGTTAGATTTTTGACATGAAGTGCTAGTGGGAGTAAGATATATTCATTGGAGCATTTAATATTCTAAGAGGAGATGTTAAATCATGATGTCATAATGTGTTAATAATTAATAGTTGGAGCTTTGAAATTGATCTAGATAATTCTCTTGGTATTGAGTATATTAGTAATGTGCTTGAGAGCTTCATGAGTGCAGTGTTACATTTGGAGCTTAGCATAGATTGATTAGTTTTATGTTCTCATGAATACTTGAAGACTTAAGTGAATTTGGAGTTCTCTTGAGTTTAGAGACATTTGTGAGATTGCTACTCTTTGGAGGTTTCAAAAAGACACACAATGGGCCTTCAATTGGATATGGACATGAGTTCATGATGGACCTAGAGAGGAGATTAATCTTAGAGAGAGCCTTTGTGTCTTGGTGTATCCTAGAGGAGCAATCTCATTCCCCACTCTTGGTTTACTTGACAAATAATCACCTAATAGGTATATCCCACTTTGTTTTTTTATATGAATTATGTGTTATGCTTTGTCTTCTTATGGATATGAATATTGAGATATGCTTGTTAATTCTAGAGGATTCATTCAAGGAGTATCAACATTGTTATCTCCTTGTGCATGTGTTTGAAATTTATGAGGATTTTAGGATGTGTTTTTGTGCTTATTTCATATTATGGAATGAATTTGAGTTTGATCTTCCTTGGTTTTAAAGAATATTACATACTTGTTTGTCTATTAATTCACATTATATATGTTTGATTTTGGAGATTGAATTGTTGGATGTTGTTAAGGATTTTTAGTTGGTGTTGTGAAGGAAGTCTAACTTGGCACAAGTTAGCACTTTGAGGTTTTGGTAGGGCATTTAATTTGATATTATTTGTAGGTTTTATCTCTTTAGTCTATGACTACATCCTAAAGGTCCATGTTCACATGTTTGGTTATGATGAAATTGGGCGAGCTATTGTCATCTTTTGGGAAGGAGTATGTCAAAGTTTTTTGTTGCATGTGTGGATCATTGTGATTGTTATTTGTTACTACATGGTTTTATTATTAGTCACACCTTGGTTTGAGTGTTGATTGGTAGACTTGGTATGCCTTGATCTATTTTCATATTTGGCATTATTCATGTAGTGGGAGTTCTTGGATGTGTATGTTCTTCATTGACATGTTTTATATAGGAAACTTGTGATTACTCTTTATGTGTTGGATGTGTTGTTGGAATGAGTTCTACTAATGATTTGGATACCTTTGGGGGTATGGATGATTGGATGTATTGGAATTTACTGTGGTTTTTGTTTGTACTCATGTGGGTTTTTCTTTGGTAGCTACTCAAACATATTTATTACTATTATATTTAGTGTTTGTGTTTGGATATCAAGTTGAGGCACGATCTATGCTTCTATGTGACAATTAGTGTGACATCTCTTTAGATTGGATATTTATCTTGTATGCATTGGCATGATAGAAGATGAGATTTATTTCTTAAGATGATGGTCACCTTGGTTATTTTTACAAGTATCTTGATGGAGCACATGGACACTTAGATGTTTTGATGGCACATGTTGGATTTAGGGATTGTTCCCTCAATGTTTGAATTTACTTTTGGCCCCTTTATGAAATGTATACAACAAGTGGGAGAATGTTGGGGAAAAGTGTATTGTACATCTCAAGCATAATGTTTATAATGCAAAATTAATATTTATTTGTGGTTCACCTAGGGATTAGTGCATCATATAGGTTAGCCATTCTTGGGGTCACTTTGTATGTTGTATCATAACATTGGCTACATACTTTATATGTGGGTCACACATTGAAAAAATATTTAAACTTGGGAAAACTTAGTGCCAAAATGTAAAATGAGGGGACTTGATTTTGTTAGCTCATGGTAATAGGCACATGGTGTATGTAATACCACTTGTTGGTTTTGTGTAAGTTTGTTTCTACAAAATCAAGTGCATTAGTGGTTGTCAAGGTCAACTAGTTGGTTAATAAAACCTTTGGCTTGCTAGCTAAGGTTGATTGAGCTCTCTTGTAAGTGTATATGTGAAGCATGACATGGGTTGTGTGGTTGCATGGTTATCCATTACGCTTGGACACATGGAGGATGAATTGGAGGAGCTTGATGTTTCAAAAGTATTCATGGAGATTGTAAATGTATAGTGATGTTTTATATCTAAATGATAAATTGAGTGTGGATGCTTTGGAGGCTAGATTTTTTTGTCATGAGGATTTTCCCAATAATAATATTGTTTTTTAATGTAACACCCACATTAAATATTTATCCCAATATCTCAAGAATGCCTAATCCATGTGGTATCACATTGAGCTAAGATGCACCATAATTAAATATTTATTTTTACATTATTATTTTTATGCAAGATGTACAACACACTATTCCCAACAAAAAAATCTTTTGATCATGAAGCGTCTAATGAACACTCAACTCAAACAAAACAAATACACTCACCAAAAAAAATTTGTTCAACTTTCTTATCTCTTACTTGACTTTTCATGCCAAATGTATAGTGATTTAGGATTGAGTTGGTTTTGAATGAAATCTAGGCACATTCAAGAAGATAACAAGCAACAAAAAGTAAGAGAAGAGTCTTGCATGAAAGAGAATGCCTTCTAGATAGATATCATTGAACTCATTGACACCAAACTCATAGCAATAACACTTTGATGATCCACAAGACAATGTGCAAACATATTGATGCTTCAAAATCTATCCTTGCAAATGAAGACAATAAATCACCATCTAGCTCTCCTTCCTCATGAGGTGAACAAGCCTAGTTGTGTGATTCATGTCAACAATAACACTCACTTGTCAAACTCCTCGAAATCAATAAAAGGGTAGTCAATTCAACTTTTTATCACTTATTGGAACAATAGTAGTTAGATTTTGACCATTAAGTAAAGGTGCAATGAAATATGTCATTCTGAGTGGGAATTGTGTTGAGAATATCACAAACTCATTATATAATTGATTATTGAGATGTACTTAATGATAATCATTATTGTACTTGATGAATGGTAATTAATATTCACCATGGTGCTATTATATTGCTTGCATGTTTTGCATATTGGTGTGATATTAAAAAGAAAAGTACATTTTTAAGAAATTGTTACCATTTTTATTTTTATTCATGTTCATAAATATTTTTTTCACTTTTTAAAAGTTTTTTTTTTTTAAATTGATTAAAACCAAAGTTTCACATTTATTTCATTATTTTATTAGCACTTGCACTGAAAGGAGGTGCAAGGGTTACATCGATAGAAAATATAGAAGTTAATATGTTAGAGAGTACAATTTTATATGTGCATAAAAAATACAATTTAATTTACAATATCTTATGTATAGTAGAATATTTTTTATGTATACAATTTTTAAATACAATCTTAACTTAAGATTGATGATTTGTCTAATGAATAATCCTTGAACCTCCTTTACTTGCAAGTCATGTAATCTATTGTATAAAATATATAGAAAATAATTAATATATAATATATTAGTTATATTTTTATATATAAAATATAATAAGTTTTTTTTTTTGATACCTAAATGATTGTATTGATTGCTTCAAAGAAAGATGATACATTCAGTTCATATTCACCAAAAAAGATAGACACCATTCCCTCCACTAGCCCTTGACCTACCATGGCAAAACATCTACACCAGACCCAACAAGCCAAAGATCTACCATCATCGAGCAAAAAACCCTTTCTACACCCAAACCTACCAAACATCTACTTCAATAAGGCCCTAAAACACAGACGCACAACATTTAAAACACACAGAACCGAAACACCAGTCACACCTCCGGCTTCAACAATAAGAACTCTAAACAATTGTCGCCAGTCCACCCCCCATGACAGCTCCAAGTGCAAGTGATGCTTTAAGAAATCAACCCACATATTGCCTGCTAGTGGTGCCTTTGAAGCACCGCTCCTTTGACATCCAGAATAAATAGAAACCTCGACTTTTGCACCAGGAATGAAAACCTTCTGTAAGTTGCACGGCCTGGGAATCCCTACCCCCAAATCAATAGCAAGCATTGCTTCCATTACTCCCTCCATCATGTTGTCCCAAAGCAAATTCTTCGCCATGAGCATCACCATGGGTTTTGACACTTCCAAGTCCAACAACACCGCTAGAAACCTCGTCACAATGTCTACATTTGTTCTCCAACGCTCGGTTGTGCAAACAAATTCTTCTCCTAAAAGCAGTTCCACTGCCCCTAGCACAAGATCATCCCACTCCCTGAAGACTAATTTCAGTCTCCCATGGCGGATACTTTTGTAAAACGCCCACAACTTCCTCCCAGAAGGCAGCGAAATCAGAGACTCCATTGCACACGTGAGATTGAAATGCCAAGAACAAGAGAGGTATATAAAAACCATACCCCATAACAATGCATGCGTCCCATCCACTCGACATTTACTATCCATCCAGTCCTTTGATAGGACAAAGCATTAATGAAGCCAACCCTTCCAACCTTCAACATACACCACCTTGCATTACAAAGTACCTACCGCCGCCATCCTTCTCCTTCGTGCCTACCAAGGATATGCCACTGACCTCAAACCTCTGGTGGCACCAATTTCGAAACCACCCACTTGGTAGCCGCAAGATATAAAATATAATAATTATTAATTATTAATAATAATAATTTATATATGTATTTAATAGTTTTGTTAAAGAATATAATATATAATAATAATAAATAATATAATTATAGTATTTATAATTTATTTTTTATATATAAAATATAATTTATATATTAATTGCGCCCGTAATGTTAAAACCTAAATGTGCTCATTATTAGGATCTTGCCTGCAATTTTCATTTTAATAAACAAACTCTAAAACCCTCATCGAAACCTTATTTTCAAGCTCGCCGAATTGGAGAAGTGAAAGGTGAATACTAGCGAGGAAGAGTTTGGAGGAGAAAAAACCAAAAGCAGAAAAAAAGGGCAAAAAGCAGCTGAAAATTTATGAACGACTGATTCGTTTAATCGTCTTGTATTGATACAAACGCAAGATAGTCGACGATGGACGGTAACCGACGAAAAAGAGTTATATACAGGCAGTGGATGAGAGCTGTATTTCAGCATGAGACAAGTTTCGACTTGAACGTTCACTCTATATATAGCCTATCAACTAATTAAATTTATTTTCTCATCACCTTTAATTTTATAATTGTAAAACTCAAAAATAATAATAACACATCACTTATTATTATTTAACATTTGTTAATTTATGATTTATATATATACAAATTTATGAAACCAAATAATCAATTACATTTATAAAACCAAATGATTTATAACTCTACCATAAAAACAACTCTTAATATTTCCTCATATTTATTTATTTATATCCTTCAATTTATGAGTCAATAAAACCTTAGGTAGTTGTTTAATTTATCTGTATGTTTACCACCATAGCTTTTAAGCCCTTTGTTATGTATATTGTTTTGTTTTTTATTGTTCATATTGTTTTGTGAATGAGCACTCAAGAAATTGAGTTCACAAATTTACAAAATGAAAATAAAAATTAAATAAATTAAATAAATCAACAGCTACATTTAAAACAAATTGAAATATATATGAAATGAAATATTTTAATAGGTTCACGAGATTACAGAAAC